>PVKU01015445.1:0-18347 GCA_004027475.1 Anoura caudifer | reverse complement strand
CAACCGTTATTCCAATTTCCAGCTGAGGAAACTGAGGCTCAGAAAGGAAGGGCAAGGGCTCAGAAGCCAACTGGAAGAGCAAGAATTCCAGACAAGATGCCTCTGAGTCCCCATTACCCCTGAGGCTCCAGCTGGGACCCTGAGTTCAAGAGACTCACGTGCATGATGTCTGCACTCTTGCTGAAAATCTTCACATAGGGCTTCAGGATGTTAAAGTGGAAGGTGGGTGTCAGCATTCGACGATGATAGCTCCACTTGTCACCAGCACTCAGCAGAAGCCCATCCCCTAGTAGAGGCAGCCACAGGGAGTGGGCAGGGGCAGCATCTTACCCTGGCCCCCCAAGGGTCCCCATCCCCATCACCCTCAGTTACTCACCCAGCCAAGCCTTCAGGAATCTGTAGAAGACCATATCCTTGGGCGCGATGGCAGCTGACATGAAGGAAGACCAGCAGGGGCCATGAAGGGGGGGGAGGAGAGGGACTCTTGCAGCAGGGAGGAGGCACCCAGCATAGCAGAATGGGACAAGCACAGAGGAAACAGTGAGGAAGGGGGAGGTGGGCCATGACACAGAGCAGAACAAAGGCAGAGCCCAAAGGCACACCTCTACGTGCTTGGACACACCCCAACATGGCACAAGAGCCCAGCACACCTTGACATGGCTCCCACATGATCCAACATGTTCTACACACCCAAACACAACCCAGAGCTCTACCAGATGCCTTTACAGGGACCTCAGACACCCCATCTAACCCAGCACACTCTTTGACATCTCCTGGGGCACCAGACATGCCCCAACATGTGTTAACATGTCATGCCATGGCTCACACATGCATGGCACACCCTGGCCTGATGCAACACATTCTGGCATGGACGCAAGGACAATCTAACATGACCTCAATGTGTCCCACAGATGAGACCCAGACAGGACTTAAAAGTTGTCCCATTAATGTCACAGATGTGGACCAGGTATGACCCAGACACACCCTATGACCTGCCTTGAACAAGACTCACATTGGGTCTCAGACATGTCTTAGAGGGACAAAATAAGAACATGGCCCAGACATGACCAGGCAATCTCAAAAGGCATCTCAGACAAGTACCACACAGTCTCAGACAAGTACCACACAGTTTCCGACAGGCCTCAAACATCCCTGGCCACAGCTGAACCCCAGACATGACTGAGGCTGTCTCTGTTCAGTCCCAGGTATAAGCAAGTATCAGCTACAACTAGGGCACAGGTGGAAACACAAATGTGACCGGGCATGGCCAAACAGAAGACACCACACAGGCACACCCTCGGTGTAAGCAGACATGACTAGAGATGGGGCAGGTGGGGGTCCAGGCAAGACAGAGGCAGCAGCGCCTCAGTCACGGCCTCTCCTGTCTGCACCTGGGTCACCTGCCCAGATGGAGGCAGCACAGAGACCTCAGCAGTGAGCAAGCTGTGGCCAGAGGGATGTCTACCTGGAGCAAAGAGCACAGGTTTGATGCAGGTGGGATGGAAGATACGGACAACGGCGTGCCAGGGCCCCACCCACCAGCAGCACACATCCCCATAGGTTCTCGCCAGGCCCTGTGTGTACAGGAGACCTTCCTCTGAGCTCCGAATCTGGAGAGGAACAAAGAGGAACCAATTCACACTCTTCTGGGTGGCCAAAGGGAAGAATGTTCAGGACAGAGACCCAGACCTGAACCCCATGAATCTTATCCAGCAGGTCATCTTCTTCCTGGGGTCCCCGCCCCCCACTCCCTTAACACAGCTACAATCAGAGTCTTTTCTCATTTGGATTCCAAACACCATATTCACCTGATTCCTCTTCTGTTCCCATTTTGCAGATAAGGAAACTGAGGCTCGGAACAATGAAGACACTTGCCCACAGTCTCCCAGACTGTGGGTGGCATGCCTGAGACCTGAGCCCAGGTCTGTCTGCATCCAGGTTCTGAGTTCTTAACTATAGAACTTCTTTGAACTTCAAGACAATAACTCTGAGAACCCTATGCCTGCCAAGACTGGGCAGTCAGAGTGGCAGTGACTGGAGAGGGAACTGGCCTAAGCCAGACAAATTAAAGGGAACCCTGCAACTTTGCCTGGAACTGTCAGGAACTAGCTCACTTTTCCTTGGGGTTTGAGCTTCTGGGATTCACCTTCACCAGCACAAGAGTGAAGAGATCACAGAGGAAAACAACTAAAAAAAAAATGAAGATAGAGTCCTGAGAACATTGTTTGACACCTGGACCCAGCTGTGCCTGAAGGCATTGTTCATGGACCTAACAGTGGTTTCATTCCCTTTCTTTGCTTAGACCACACAGGTTTGAGTTTCCACCACTCAGAACTGAAAGAGACCTCAGCAATCAAGGAGAGCCCAGAGTCACCCAGAATTTTGGTTCAGAGCCAACCTCTCTGTCCAATGCTGCCTTTTCTCCTGCTTAGCCTGAGCCATTTGGGGATGAGAAAGGTAGAGAGCAAAGGAAGGGATCCAGGCTGGGGCGGGCTTTCCTTGCAGCCCTTCCCAGGGCCATTAGTCAGAGGGCAATCAATTTAAGTGCATGAGTTGCAGAGTAGGGTAGAAGGAACAAACCCACCAGAGGTGGACATCACAGAAAGAACAAGCCCTTGTTGCTCTGGGCCTTAGGGGAAGGGAGAAGGGGCAGGTCTGGGATGTGGAGGCCTGGGGTGCCAGCAATGTCCGCTGCTTCACTCTACCCTCTGCTTCAAAAAATCTCTACTCATTGTTCCAGACCCAGTTCCAGGAACTGCTCCTGCAGGAGGCTTTCCAGGCTGCCACAGCCTGCCTCTGGCCACCTCCTGACCACCCCAGGTCAGGGGTCCCCCTGTACCTATGTGTCTCCTCAAGATTGGGAGCTCCTCCAGAGCAGAATCTTGGATTGAAGCCTTTTGGGGCCCCAGTGGTGCCCAGGACACCAGAGCAAAAGGCAGAAGCCCAGGACACCACAGCATTGGAGGGCGGAGGAAGTGAGGTGCGGGTTGGAATACATGAAGAAAAGAGGAAGATGCTAAGAGAGAAGAGAGGAAGAGGGCCAGGTCCCGTCCAGGCCACACAGAAGCATGGCATGGAGGAGCTGGAAGCCTCAGATGTGCCACAGCACCCACCACCACAAGCTCTGCCAGTACCTGAGGCGCTGGTGACAGCCCGGATCATGTCTGGGTGACAGAAAATGACGAGGGGGTAGATGGGGCCCTGCCATATCACAAATCCCTGGGGATAGGTGGGGAGCAGCCGAGTGATGTCCCTCATGCCCTGTTCATTGGGGGGGACCTGAAAGCAAGGCAGGGTTGTCACTCCTCCAAAGGAGCCTGTGGCCTCCGTAGTGGACAGCATGTCTGGATTCTGTGTTGATGAAGATCTGCTTCCTCCTGCTCTTTCCCTCTCAGCACAGGTGGGTCCTAGAAGCCTCCCCACATCCTCAGGGTACACCCCAGGGCTGAACAAGAAGACCTGCTCTCTGCCCACATAGAGGCTGACCTTGGCTCAGAAGATGGATTTCTCTTGTCCTGGGAGTGGTTCCAGGTCTGGGGCTGGGGACCACAGGGACGGTTCCCTGGGGGAGGTTTGTGGGCAGCACAGTGGCCTTGGGATTTGTTCCTGAGTCTTGGTCCCATAACCGTTCATGTCCTAGCTGGTGCACATGGCCTTCAGTTTCTCAAATGGTAAAGGTATGCAGACCTGAGACCCTCCAGCCCCAGCAAACCCCAAGGGACAGATATGAACTCTGCTCAGGGACCAGAAGGGTGGCTCCCACCTATGAGCCCCTTCTGCCAGCCAAGCTGTGTGTACAGTGTGTCCTGTCTATCTATCCATCTATCTATCTATCTACCTAGCCTAGTTTCTCCTGTCTGTCTATCCATCTTCTATCATAATGCATCATGTCTGTCAGTCTGTCTGTCTTTCTAATAGTGGGTCCTGCCTCCTATCTATCAAAGTTCATCCTTTCTGTCTCTCTAGCTATGTCTCTCCTCAGCCTATGGACATACCCACCAATCATGCTATTTAGAAATGAAGAAACTGAGGCCATGTCCCCCCAAAGGGGGAGGAGGATGGATCACCTGCTGGTGAAGCATCCTCTCCAGTCCCTCAGGATGCCCCATCAGAGCCTGACAAAAACTCCAGGTGCTCCAGGCAGGTGAACGCAAGTCATTGTCACCCTAGTGATCTAATCCTTGGGCCATGAGGGGAAGATTCAAAGCCTTTGATGAGATTGGTCCAAAGAGGGAGAGTGACTCAGCTGAAGTCACACAACAGAGGGGCTGGAGGAGAAGGAGTGGCCTAGGCCAGCTCCCATGGCTGAGCCCACAGAGGGGGAGTCAGAATGGCTGTAACTTCCATTCCAAGGCCCAGAATCTCAGGCAACCTTCACGCTGAGCTTGGGAATATCCCATTGCGACCTTGGCCATAATGAGTAGTAAAATCACAGGAAGTCCTTCCCCAAGCTGTAGTTCTCATCCAGGGCAGGAAAGGAAAGCTGGTCTGGGGGGAGGCAGGAGGTGGACACTCATCCTTTTGGCCTTGACCAAGGGAGATGACGGCAAAGGCATCACATAAGGGCTCAAACAGGTATTACATCCCTGATGTATGCCAGCCTCTGGACTGGGAACTACAGATACAGAGTCTACTCTCCAGAGCAACCATCAGGTTGGAGAGCAGATAATAAGTAATTAAACAATGAACTGTTTAATTAAGAAGGAGTAGGACCAAGTCAAATGTCCAAGCCTGGGATGTGGATGGGGAGTTGAAGAGGACTTCTGAAAAGAGATGTGAGAGGCCAACTCTAACCAGGCTATGCAACAGGTCCATTGAGACATCTTAGAAGGGAAGTGTAAGACAGGAGGAAGGTATACCAGGAAGGTGAGGGGGTGGGGAGATGAGCCCTTGAGGGTGGGGGTGAGCAGACACATGGAAATGGACGGGTCACAGGGAGTAAACCTTGGAGAGCACCCCTGAGGTGGTCTCAAGGCTCGCTGTGGACACTGGGAATGCTAGGGGACCCTGCTCTGTGCAGCCCACCCTGGGAGCCCCTCAGAGGTGCACTAACATGGGGAAAGACAGGCAGGAGATGGACCCAAAGCAGGCCAGGGGCGGGGACAAGGCTGTGGGAAAGGCCAGGGATGGCAGAGTGGAGGAGTGAGAAAAGAGGGGCTCCTCTTGACCCCCCTTGCTTCTCTGCTGCCCTAGACCTCAGGCCAGCACCTGAGCCCCATTCTCAACCCCTCGGGGAGCCCACCCACCCTGATGCCTAGGACTCATTTTGCTGCCCACACTCACCAGGCCCAGGTGACCCAACAACCAGTTCCTCTTTGGGGGCTCTGGGAAACATCGGAGGCGGCAGCAGTTGTCATAGAAGGTGTAGGTCCAGGCCAGGACTCGGGCCAGGAGCCAGGAGGCCCCCAGTAGCAGCAGGAGTAGCCATGGGGAGGCTGCCAGTGGCCCCAGTCCCAGCCAAGACAGGCTCAGCTGTGACATCCTGCAGGGCAGACAGAGGGGGTGTTCCTGAGGCCAAGAGCTGGAGGGTTTGGGGGGAGGTAATAGGTGAGCTCAGAGGCAGAGACCAGCTCACAGACAGAGGGAAGAGACACAGAGTGTGAGGGACAGGGACACAGAGGGGCAGGTGAGTGCTGGGCACAGGGCAGGGAGGGCTGAGAGGTGGGTGAATGGGGGCTCAGGAGAGAGGGGAGACCCAGGGAAATGCAGAGGAAGAGGGAGGGGAAGAAACAGAGACAGAGAAAGACAGAGAGGAAGAGAACTGAGTTAAATTACCCACTGTTTTCAGCTCAAGTCCCAGGCCAGTCCACTCCCTGGAGGCACACGTACCTTGAGCAATACTTCTCCCCACCCTGGGCCTGGACCCCCAGCTCCCTCGCCCCAGGACTGGCACCTTCTGCCTGGAGCCACTAGTCCCACACGACGTCCTCTCCCATCAGCCTGGGCAGCCTTTGCCCCTGGTTTCTGACCTAGGGGAAGTTGACAGGAGCTTGAGTAAACCAGCCAATCCCCAAACTCTGGCTTTCCTCCACCCTGTTGGCACTGGTCCAAATACAGGGTGGGGTGGGAGGCGGGGCTGCCGTGTTTTCTACTTGGGCCTGGACCTAGCTGGGGATCACGCAGTGTGGACACTGGATCCTCAGGATTCAGCACCCCCCATTGGTATGGGGGCAAGTTGCGGGGTAATTAAAGATGACTCTGGGCACCCAAGTTTACCATCTTCCCTCCCCTCCCGAGACCAGGGTGCTGCAGATCAAACCTTGAACTTGATTGTTTAGTTGCCAGGTGAGCCTTGTCCCCAACTGTCCCAGCTCCTCTGTCGGGCTGGGCCCAGTTTGTCATGCAGTTTCTTGGCTCAGAACCGGGAAACTCACAGGTTACAATCTCTGGCTTCCAGGTGCGTAGCTTGGCAGGATTAACGCCCAGCCTGCAAATAGTCCAGGGCCTGAGCCCAGACTTGTCTGCAGCGTGCAAGCAGAAACTTTCCCATCGGATTCAGGGAAGGAGGGGCCCGTGGGAAGGGAGCACCTGGAGGCGAGGGGGTAGGTCTGAGGGGTCCAGACAGGGGAGGCAGAGCTGGGAGGCCTGGAATGAGTGTACCCTGCCCTTGCTCTGACTGCTGCCGGCTGGCCCCTCTAGGATCAGTCTTCCATCTGGGATGCTGAAGGAGGTCTTGAGAGGGAGACAGAGGAACGTTGCACAGGAAGGGGGAAAGAAGGATCAGGAGCTCCCCCAAAAGATGGAGTGAAGGGAAAGAGCTGGCAGCTAGTACTTGTGCTGCTGTGTACCAGTACACCATGTGAAGTAGACCTGCTCTGCACAGATGACTATGTGTACAGTGTGCCTACTATGTGCTGGTCACACTATATTAAACATGCCTACTGTGTGCTGGGTGCACTGTACAAAGCACATCTGTGTGCCAGGTACTCTCCACATACTGTGCCTACTGTCTACTGGGTAATTAAAAAAGTATGCCCACTCTGTATCAGCTGCATACACAAAGTGTACCTACTGTGTGCCAAGTGTGCTATATAAAGTGCATCTGCTGTGTGTCAAGTACTCTAATAAATAGGTGTTGTACATAAAGCACGTCTACTGGATGCTGGGGACCCTCCATAAGGCATGCCTATGAAGCACCAGGAGCTCTATATAAAGCACACCTATTGCATGCAGGATACTGCATGTAAAGCATGCCTACTGTGTTCCAGGTACTCTAAATAAAGCACACCTATTATGTGTCAGGTGCTCTACATAAAGTAAACCTACTCTGTGTGAAGCACTCACACAAAGTAGGCCTACTGTGTGCCAGACATTCTACATAAAAATTGCCTACTGAGTACCAGACATAATACATAAAGCATGCCTACTATGTGCTGGGTGCTCCGCATAAAATGCTCCTCCTGTGCACCAGGTACACCCCATGACGTAAACCTACTATGTGCTAGATGTTCTGCCTGCAAGGTGATGCATCCTCCTGCCCTCTGCTCTCTGGGCCATTGCCCTCGGGAATCATGCACAGAGACCCAAGCAACAGCATCCCAAGAGGGAAGACACCTACTTAATGTAAGAGCAAACTGAAGCACAGAGTGCTGCATGGCAGAGAGGGCAAGACTCTAGCCTGCATTGCAGGGCTGGAAGCAACCAGGGTTGGTCATACTCCCAATCCAAGCCTTTCCCTCTGCCATGCTGCACCACCCCCTTGAGGACAGTCTGTACCCTATTAATCCAGGGACATTTATAGTGGTAAATTTCAGGCAATATGGTAACTCCAGACGGGAGATATCCTCTCAGTGGATCTAATGCTCCACTCCTGGCCATCCCTTCATCCTGCTCAGAATTGCCCTGGGGAGTGATCTTAGGAAAGGGAGGCTTGAAGGATGGAAGTCCAGGGAGAGCTGCTGAGCAGAAGAGCAGGGAAAAGACAGGCCCCCTGACACTGGTAGAATGTTGGGGAGACTCCAAACGTCCCTCTCCCCCTCCTACTAGTTGGGGGATCCAGGTGGCTGGTCCTAGAGTCCTCAATGAGGTGGATGCACCCTCCCCCCAGAATCTCCTCCACTCCACAGGGGCAGAATTCACCTGCTGGTAGGTCCATCCACAAGAGGGTCAGGGGCAAGGCCAGGGTATGATAAGCCAAACAGAGGCCTGAACACATGGGAGAAAAGACCCCCAGTTCCCAGAGGGCCCAGCTCACTGTGGATCTACTGAGCATTTGACAACATAAGCCACTGAATCTGTTTTTAGCCCTTCAGATACATTAGCCTTTCCCCCCATTTTACAGATGAGGAAACTGAGTCTGAATTCCATTTGAGTGACATGTCCAAAGTCACACAACTGTTGGAACCAGACTGTGCACCA
The DNA here is from genome assembly GCA_004027475.1 of Anoura caudifer. Taxonomy (NCBI): domain Eukaryota; kingdom Metazoa; phylum Chordata; class Mammalia; order Chiroptera; family Phyllostomidae; genus Anoura; species Anoura caudifer. Next base: position 9,989 of record PVKU01015445.1, on the reverse strand, counting down.
GGCCTTACACTGGGTGCCCTGAACCGGTGGGCATTTCATCAATGCCTGCTCCAAGATGGCAGGAGTAATTAAAACAGACAATGTCTGTGAGGCACTTGAGAAGGAGGACTGAGGAGATGCCAGTCATCACTGTGGTTGCTGATGTTGTTGCTTTTGTTGTTGTTCCTGCTGGTGTGTGACCATCCAACAGCCCGGCAGTGTCATCCTCAGGAGCCCATATTTACAGAAAAGGAAGCAGAGACTCAGAGGTGAAGCAACTTGCTTTAGCCTCACAGCAAATTTGGTCAGCAGGACAGCAAAGCCTGGCACGTAGTAGGGGTTCATTAAATGTCTGGGAAAGAAAGTGAGCTTTGCAACCATGAGCTCTAAGATGCTACTACACCAAGGGTGGTCCTCAGACCTCTGCCATCAGTCTCAACTGAGAGGTTGCAGTGAGTACAGAATGTAGCGCCCTGGCCCAGAAATACAGACTGAGAACTGCATCCCCACTGGGGGGTGGTGAACACTCGTTCAATTTTTAAGACATGTGGCTTTAACACCCCCAAGTACAGATTCTGCAAGGGAAGCAGGGAGGGAGTACCTGCACCTTTCTGATTCATAGGGTGGGTGTTTTTTCACTTATAAAATGAGGGGGGCAATCTATACCTCCTGGGGCTGTTTAGGTGACCATGTGTTTGTTGCACATCTATTATGTGCTGGGCACTATTCTGGGCACTGGTGATGCAGCAGTGAGCACAGCAGACATCACCCCTGCTGGCCAAGGGCTCACATCTTGTGGAGAGATGGGCAATGATTAAATGAATGATCAGAAGTATCAGACAGTGATCAGCAATGTGCCTGCAGGGGGGATCCTACCTTAGGCCAGGGGTCAGTGTGAGCAAAGACCAGAATAAAGAGGGAGGGCTTCCAGGAACAGGCTTGGAATGGGACACTCAGGCTGCACCAAAATCCAGTTGGCTCTGTTCCTTTGACACTGGGGCTGAGACAACTAACCCATGAAGTCATGCAGTGAATCCTTGGCAAGGCCAAGGTGGGCAGCAGAATCTGGCCCCGATTGGCAGCTATAAGCCAGGGTTGAACTTTCAGTAGCCATGACCAAGGACTCAGACTCCAGCAGGGCTCCTCAGCCATCATGAGGGCAGTGTCTACTCATCCAGGACTCCCCCGCCATTCCTGGGTCAGGTGATAGAAGAGGAAAGGACGCCTCAGGTGGGGACTTGACTCGGAGCATGAGGAGGCTGCAGCATCCCTAGTGGTGAAGGTCTCAGCTTCCAAATCACACAAGTCTGGCTTATGAAATATCCCCAGCCAATATGGGGGTTTCATGGTTTGTAGGCATGTCCTAGGCCTGTTGCATCCTTGTCAAAGGTCAAACTTTACCTTAAGTGAGCCCATCTATTGCCCTTTGGCATTTATGATAACACACCTTTGGGATGTCAGAGCAATCTCCTTTTCCAGACCCCTCAGGGCACAGCAACCACACCAGAGCAGGAGACCACAGAGCCCCTCACCATCATCTCATTACATCGTTCCCTGAATACCATCTCACCTGCTGTAAATATTAATTAACTATCCTGTACCCACCAATGTGTAAAATATATGTACCTGTTTTACTTCTTATCCATTCCCAGAGATTCATGGACTTTGCTTCCCCCCTCCCCCTTAATCTACCACCAGTGGATTTCCTGTATCCCTCCTTACACCCCTGCCTCGGATTGTAACACGTCACATAAGCTGCAAAGCTGCCTTTCTCTAGAGCATTTTCTCAGTCCATTGAGAGTTTGCTTCCCAGCAATTATCTCAGTTTGGCTCAAATGAACTGGAAAAAAAAAATCTCCACAGGTTTGGACATTTCCTAGATCGACAGAGACAAGTTCCAGATTCTGAAAACCAAGTTCAAATCCCAGCTCTGGCACTTGTCGTGTGACCTTGGGAAAATGGCTTGTCCTCTGTGAGCCTCATGTTGTCCTTGGTAAAATGAAGAGGTGGGTGTATATATCCCAGGTTGTTCGTGCCTCAGCAACAAACTGTGCTTGAGCACCTATTCTGTACCAGACTCAGTCAGTGCTCAGACCTGAGACCTGGGAAGAAGAAGGCAGAAGGAGGCCTCTGGATTGCGGTGCTCAAGTCTGATGGGGGGAGCCACCAGGACGTAAGACCAAGTCAGATGTGGGGTGGGGTGGCAATAAAGAAAATGGACAAACTGAGATCGGGTAGAAAGTGACCAAGGGGGCTGTTCTGGATGGGACAATCTAGGAGGGCCTCTCAGAAGAGGTGGCCTTTTCAAAGAAACCTGAATAATATGGAAGAGTGAGCAGTGAATAAACATCCCCCACCAGCCTCGCAGCCACTCCAGGACTGTGAAGACCCATCACAGGGTGTGGCAATCCAATGGCCTAAAACATGTGTCATTTTTGCTTCCTTCCTCAGACATTCTGAGACAAACAGATGAACAGACCCGGTGAGGCAATTTGGGTCAGCGGCTGAGGGAAGTGGGAACCAGATCTGCAAGAGACCCAGGGTGGTGATGAAATCTGGCCAGGCTCCACCCTGAAGGCAAGTCTAGTGAGAGCCAGCTCTGTAGACTGGGGCTGCCAGCTTCTTGGCAGTGGCACCAGGTGATCAAAGGAACTGGTTTGGGGGAAAATAGAGTGCAAGGAAAACTTCAGCCAAGTCCTGAGAACCCGCCATCATTGGCATCAACTTACTCTGGCTGGGATTTTTGGGGTGAAAATAGCCAACCACACCCACCACTCAGAAGGGGGCTCCTCAGGAGGCTTAACACAGACCATGGAGACCATCTTCATGGAGAGGGAGGGGGTGCTTCTCATCCAAAAACCAACAGAATGTACCCCAAGGATGTCATTCTAAAGGAGCAGAGGATACTGCAGAAGGAGAGACTGCATTTTGCTCCCCATTTGGAAATCTGCTTAGCCAGCTTGCAAGGGACCCTCCAGGTGCAGAGGAGCTGAGTGAATGCCCGTCAGGGGCCGCATATGCAGCTGACATTGACCCAGGTTGAGCTGATGGGCTGCATCAGGTGTCTTTGGCCACCTTCCTGCAGCTTCTCTGAGTCGGTAAGATAGTGTTTGGTCAGTGGGAGACCACTGCAGGCAATCATAGAGGATTAGGGGAATGACATTTGTCCTCTGCCAAAGGCTACCTCCATGTTCAGCTTCAGCTACTCCCTGTGGATTCCAGGAGCAGCTTGCTCCCTGGTCCCATGAGCCCGGGAGTGATGGCAGCCCCCAGGTGATGCCAGCCTCTAGACGCTGCACCTTTGTAAATGGCCCCTTTTTAAACCCTCTTTATTTAACTCATCTGAGGTAGCTGCCAGGACCTCACCATTCATTCCCCAAAGGGATGAAAATTCCAAACAAACCAGTTATGTGGGAGTTCACTGACGTATGTCTAGGCACAGAAAAATCTGGAAAAGTACATCCAGTCCCTGGAATGGGAGAGGGAGAGAAAGGAGCAACTTTTTTTCTTTTAACTGTCTACACTTACTACTTGATTCCTTTTCTTATAGAAAGCTGCACAGCATTTTAAATTATAATTGCTAATGTAGTTAATTATAAGTTATCTTTTTAAAAGGAAAAATGCATAGCGCCATGCCTAGCACATAGTAGGACTGAATATATAAGGCCTGTGTGAAGCCAGAGGACATTGCATTAAGAAAAAGACTCCAGTTTCCAGGTCAAGTCCACTCCAAGCCCATGTCTTCGTTCTGTCATAAAATAAGAAAAATAATGGCAAACACAGGCTTGGAACGGACTGTGTGTCGGCAAATGTTGTTACAGCACTATGTTCATTTCAGCCCTTCTGACTTTCATAATCGGTTCGTCATTACCCCCAGTTTTGGGTGAGAAAACTGAGACACAGAGAGGTGGAGAGACCTGCCTCAATTCCCGAGGCTGGTCCTGGTGGGAACCCTGGCGTACTTTTTCCTGGGAAGCCTCAGGTGGCAAGTATCTCAGGCCTTGCACGGCCCATCAGGTTCCCCTCCTCCCCTTCCCCTCGTCCTTTTATTGGGTTGCCCACAAAGTCCATTTTGTTTATTCCGTAAAATAAAAAACACGTTCTTCATTTTCACCAATAACTTTGTTGGTTTGGATATTTTGAGTGTGTTGTCTATCTCCTGCTATTGACTTCCAGTGAATAGGGGCCAGGGGTACTGCTAAACATCTTCCAGTGCATAAGACAGCCCCACAGCAAAGAATTATTTGGTCAAAATGTCAATAGTACCAAGAGACATCACAAACCACTTTTGACATGTTCCATCAGTCACAGCACCTTCACACACTACACAAATCTTTTTTTGCATTTCAGTTGTTTTCGCCTTTCTTGAAAGAATAAAGCATAATATGCCTAAAATGTTGCATGTTTTCTTCCATATTCAATATTAAAATGGCTACACAAAAGTTCACCACTTTTCATGTTTTTTTAAAAATGCACGCTGATATGACAGCTGTCACAACACAATCTAACAAAATTGTTTTGAATGGAGTTAAAAGCAACTAAGTACTACTAGAACCATCATACAGAAAAAACATAACAGACTTTTTGGCCAACCCAATATAATTCTTTAAAAATAGAAAACAATTCTTAGCTTGAAACAGGCCAGATTTGGCTCATAAGCCATAGCTGGCTGGCCCCTGGAAGACAGGAGCGGAGTTCCTTGTGTGTGTTGACCGTGTGTCCTGACTCTGTGGGACCGTGCCTACTGGAGTAAACTTGTGCTGTCGTTTCCTCAGTCTCAACTCTCCCTTTGACCCCACTTTCCCACCTGCTAAGGCACATTTCTTTTCTCCACTGAGCAGCAAACCCTTTTGATGACAAATGTCTCCTCTCCCAGTGCACACGGGCTTTGAGTTCCCATTAAGGGTCTTGATGGTGGGTGAATGGAGGAGGAGGGGGCCTGAGGGGCCTTGGGACTCACTGCACCCGCGTGTGTGATCCTTAAGACGTGCCTGGGCCTACGCCTGGGACTTGTGGCTGTGGGGCCTTCTTCCTCTTCTGAGGCTCCCATTGCTGGAAGGTTCAGAGACGACAGGATGTCAGGGCCTGGCCTCCATTAGTGTAGCGTATACGAATGAGTGACTGAGTGTAAATATATGTGTGACTGTGTGTGCATGTGTGCAATTGTGTGTGTGCATGTGTGAACTTCCATGTGTGCATGTAATTGCATGCACATGTGACCATGTTTGTGCACACATTTGAGTGCATGTAAGTCTGTGTGACTGTGTACACACACACATGAGTGGAGCTGTCTGTGTGACCATATGCAATTATGTGCGTGTGGGGGTGCGCATGTGTGTGCAAGGGTGTGAGTGTGTGTGTCTTGAAGTTAGTGGACCACTGTGACTGTCTGCCCCACGCTATGCTCCTGCTCACCAAGGTGGCTGCTGTCAGAGGTCCCCATGCCTGACCCCAGACCTCAGCCTTGCAGCAGGTAGGACACTCTGGAGAAATAATTTCCCTGCATGCAGCCCTGTCTAACAATTGTGGGTGCCTGTTCTCTGCTCTTTCCCAGATGTCCCCAGAGGGACTGAACCCCAATGTCCAGAGTGGGAAATTCCTTTCTAAAGCACATTTTTTCTGCTGTCTCCCCTCCCCACTGCCCTGCAGGCATCTCTTGGGCCCACCTCCCAAAGAAGCCACTTGCAGTTGAATTCTTGTCTCAGGATCACCTCTAAGTAAGGTATTTGCACTCAAGTCTTTGCATTAGAGTTTGTTTCTGGATAACCCAAATTAAGACACACAGGCAGCCTTGCTCTTCCAGTCCCCACAGGCCTTTTATTATTTCTGTTTTACCAGAAAGGAACAGGAGGCTTAGAAAGGGCAAGCCACTCCCCCAAGGTCACATAACTGAAGAGTTACAAAGCTGGGCTTTGACCCTGGCCCCCTGACCCAAGTCCATGGCTTGTTTCCCCCCTGGATCCCCCTCCTTACTAAGGAGCAAAGGCACAGGAGAGACATTCACAGACAGTTATAAATCTATCTAGATTTCTATGAAATCTAGAAATCATATTTCTAATGAAATATGTGCATGATCTCTGTGATGAAAACTTCAAGACACAGATGAGAAAAATCCAAAAAGACCCAAATTAATGAAGAGAATTGAGACCCCCTTCCATCTTCTTCTCAACTGCTGCAGACCCAGGAGACCTCTGGTCCTGGAATATCCAGGGGCCAGGGGCGTCCCACCCATGGCCAGCTGCCCGCATGTGGCTCAGGAGGGCCGTGAATGCGGCCGAACACAAAATCCTAAATTTGCTTAAAACATGGAGATTTTGTTTGTTTGTTTTCATTAGTGTTTGTGTGTTTAATGTGCAGCCCAAGATAAGTCTTCTTACAGTGTGGCCCAGAGATGCCGAAAGGTTGGACACCCCTGATGGATGAGAGTGAAGTCCAGGCCATGCATCTCTAGGGGGATGAAGAAAAGTGTTTTTCCCCAGTTCTAGCTTCAGGCCAGCTTCTCATCAAAGACCCTTATAATTTCTCAGATGTAACCATGGATATTTTAAATTTACTGAATTGTCTACTGATAGTTTTCTTTTTTAGCATTTGTTCCTTTTTTTCTTAACATTTTGGGTTTTTTGTTTTACAGTTTCCTTTAACAGCAGGTTTTCACACTTTTCAAAATTTAAAACTAACTTTAAAGATTTTTTTTTAATTTTAAAATTTGGAATGTGATGCAAAAAAGAAGGGAAAAGGAGGAAATGAATTCTCACTAAGGATTGAAGCTAACCAGATGATGACTTGGTTGTGTCGCACGTGTCTACTTATTCAGACCCACAACAGGGCAATGAAGTGGCCCCTATTGGTTAGTAAAGGAACTGAGGCTCAGAGAGGGACACCAGGTTCCCGGAGCTAAACAGCCAGTAAATAGCAGACTGGGGTTGTGATTTTGGGCGCGCAAGTCCAGGGTGTGGTGGATCCAGGGTCATCTGACCCTGACTGCTTCTAGGTACCTGCTCCACCTTCCTTAAACAGTCTCCTCCTCAGGATCCAAGGTGATCCTCATCTTTAAGGAGACGTAACAGTGACCACAGGGACGCTGGGAAGGATTCTGAGGTGAGAGAAGACTGGGTATTTAGGAGATCAGAACTGAGGTCAGGGTGGCCAGAGTGTAGCATCTCTAGGGTATCTCCTGTATGACTTAGTCTCAAATGTACCCTGAAAGCCCATCCTTAAATCTGGTCCCTCTCCTGCTCAGACACTTGCCATGGCTCCCCATTACCCGCACTATAAAGTCCCTGCTTGGGCCCTAGGAGAACCCGCAGTCAGCGTGGGGCCCTGTGGTGGGCTGGAGAGGAAGGCAGGGTCTTGGGCTCAGAGACACCCAGGCCCCCTCCGCCCGGTCACGCCCACGCCCTGGGGAGCCAGAGGGAGGCTGGGGCAGTGGTGACAGCACAGTTTTTTCCTGGGACCCTGCACAGGGAGGTGTGTGGGGGTGTGGGGGGTGCGTGTCACGGAGCGCCCGCGCCCAGCGGCTGCACTCGCAGCCAAAGCCCGCCCTCTGCCCGCAGGATCAGCTCAGGCTTCCTGCGCGGCTCCACGTGGTCGGGCAGGAGGCGGAAGCGCAGCAGCGTGAGCGCCAGCACTACCTTCATCTCGGCCATGGCGAACGTCTGCCCGATGCAGTTCCTGCGGGATCGAGGGACGGAGTGGGGGCTCGGACTTTGCCCGGGCCCGGGCCCCGGGACGCCGTCCCTGGGACGCCCGCCCGCAGGGGTAACGAAGGGGGCTAACTGCGCATGGGACCCCGGGGTGGACTGGCGTATGTCCTGAGCCCAACCACCCACACCCCATCCCCACTCAGACACCCGCGGGCCTCACCTGGGCCCCACAGAGAAGGGAATAAATGCCAGAGGTGACCTCTTCTGGGGTGGTTCTGGGTCGAAGCGGAAGGGGTTGTATACCTGAGGGAGAAGAGGTGGGCCTGCTGGATGGGATTTCTCAGAACACACAGCCACCCCCAGAAAAAACATGTGGATACAATGGAGGGGGAGTGTCCAGTTTCCCGGGTCTAGATCCCATCCCATCACCGGGTCCCAGGATGCCAAGAAGGAAGGGGCAGCACCTCAGGGTCCGGCCAGACTGACGGGTTGTGATGAACTCCAAAGATGCTGATGACACAGATGTTTCCTGGGGGGAGGAGGGGCCAGTCAGGATGAGGTCCCGGTTGACAGGACTACCTCCCTCCTCCCCCTGTCATCGCCAGCACCTTTGGGGACAACCCGGCCATCAGGGAGCATAATGTCCTGGGTACAGCAGCGGGAGATGGCCGTGACTGGGGGGTGCAAGCGCAGACTCTCCTTGATGCACATGGTCAGGAAGGGCAGCTGGGCCAGGTCGTCCCTAAGGAACACCCCAGCAGTTATCCAGTGAGCAAACCAGAGACCCTCGCCCCACCCCCCAGCTCCATGAGGTTCTCTCTCTGTAACAAAACAAATTCCAGATGGGTCAAATATCTCCAAACTAGTATGTACCTTAAATAACTAGAGACACCCTCTCCCCACCAACCTCCCCCATGTTCTCCTGCCCCAGAAGATCCGCTTCCCACCTCATTCTGATCCTCCCTCTTTAACAAAATAAATTCTAGATGAACCCAAAACTGAAGCATTAAAAAGTCAAAATCACAAAAGTTGCTAGAAGAAAATGTAGGCTGGTGTTTTTAGAACCGTTTCTGAGCAAAACACAGCAGTCACAGGGCAGTCTTAAAAGCATTTTTACCATTGCACACAATTCTTTTAAATTGTATAATTACCAAAATATAAACATCTTTATCATGGACTTAGAAGGTTATTTGAATAAATAAGATCCACTCCATACTCTAAGTTGGGATGACCTAATGTAAAAGTGCGAATTCAGTCTAAATTAATCAATATTTAATGCAATCCAATAAAAATCTACTTCGTGTGTGTGTGTGTGTGTGTGTGTGTGTGTGTGTGTGTGTTTGGAACTTGGTTTTGTTATTCAATTTGAAAGAATTAAAGTCCATTAAGAGCTAGGTCAATTTAAAAAGAAAAGATCAGCCCTGGCTGGTGTGGCTCAGTGGATTGAGCACCGGCCTGTGAACTGAAGGGTCACTGGTTCAGTTCCCAGTCGGGTGCATGCCCAGGTTGCGGGTGGGGTCCCAGGTTGGGGCCTGCCAAAGGCAGCCAACTGATGTTTCTCTCTCATATTGATGTTTCTCTCCTCTTTCTCTCTCCCTTCCCCTCTCTCTGAAAATGAATAAATAAAATCTTTTTTAAAAAAATAAAAATAAAAATCAAAGAAAGGGAACTCAATCTACCAAATATTAAGACCCATCACAAAGAGCAGTAATTAAAAAGAAAATAAAAAACCAAACACCTGTGTGGTATTGTACAAGAAGAGGAAAACAGATGCATGGAACAGAATAGAGAGCTTGGAGACCACATGCAAATAGGTGAAATTTGAGCATCTGGTAAAGGAGGCCCCACAAACCCCTGGGCAATGAATAGACAGTTTGGTAGAAGGTACTCATACAACTGATGACGTGGAAATGAAAAGAACTAGATCCTCATGTACTCCCTGCACAAGGTGATGAGTGTGTCAGCTAACCTCACTGTACTCCTCGTGCACACATATCACGTCACCACATTGTGCACCTTAAACTTACAGTGTCAAATGTCCATTACAGCTCAACAAAACTGGGAGGAAAAAAAGATGAACCCTTATAGTCATTATTGACCATTTTGCATTGTACTGTTTGAGTTTTCACCAATGTCACAATTTGGAGGTGGGGGCTCAGGAAGAGCCATGAGAACCCGCACTCACCACTCAATCTCTTTAGGCTCCCGGTCCCCCAGGAGCTGTTGCACCTCCTGCCGGCAGCGCTCCTGGTATTCTGGGTGCCGTGCAAGGTTGTACAGGACCCAGGAGAGGCCGCTGGCCGTGGTGTCATGGCCTGAGAGGCAGTCAGAAAGGCTTGGGTGTCTGGGCTGCTTCCGCACCAGAGG
>PVKU01015444.1:0-18341 GCA_004027475.1 Anoura caudifer | reverse complement strand
ATAGAACAAGTAGCATAGATGGTAGGTAGAAAATAGACAGGGGGAGGGCAAGAGTAGTGTGGGAAATGTAGAAGCTAAAGAACTTATGACACATGGGCATGAACTAAAGGGAATGTGGGTGGGAGGGGTGTGCAGGGTGGAGGGTAATGAAGGGGGGAAAATGGGACAACTGTAATAGCATAATCAATAAAATATAATTAAAAAAAAAAGAAGCAACCGATTGATGTCTCTTTCTCCCTCTCTCAAAAAAATAAATTCTTAAAAAAATAATAAATTATGGCTGATGTATCTATATGCTAGACTACTTACTATGTAGCACTAAAGTTACATTGCAAACATATTAAAAACTGTTCTACATCATATTCAGTAAGACAAGCAGGTTATAACAACTAGGACACACTGGATGGTTCCATTTAAGTAAAGTACAAACTCAGGCAAGTCTCTGCCATTAAGGCAGGACAGGATAACCACTCTGCAGTGAGAAAAGGGGGCTTGAAGGGAGTTTCTAGGTGTTGGTAATATTCTTGTTTTTAATTTGGGTGTTGATTAGCTGGGTGTATTTGGTTTGGGAAAATATATCCAGTTGCACATTCACATGCACTTTTCCAAATGTATATTACACATCAATAAAAATTTTAAAAAATACCTATTTCTCCTAAACATATATGTATATTCATTCAAAATCTGTCTGGTATAGATAACTTTTTCCTGTTTTTTTCTTAAATAACTTCACACTTTTCTACAAAGAATGTGTATTATTTTCATAAGAAAAAATTAAATATAAGGTCATCATGAAATGTGAACAGATGATCTGTGGGTGACAAATTCCTTCATACTGTCCTAGTTTTATTCTCTTGATTCACTCGTTCAATTTACTGAGTACCTTCTATGTTCACTGTTCTAGATGGAAGATACATAACAAGAAACAAATTGAATTCAGAGTGTCAAGAACTAAAACCCTACACAAGCTCCCTGAGGACAACCACCCTTTGTCTTGCTTATACACAATGTATCCTGTGAGTCTGGCAACCTACAAGGCTCTGCACTGAGAGTGGATACCCAAAAGTTTATTGAAGACTACAGGAAACTGACTTCAAAACTGACTGTTCTAGATAAATCCAAGGATTATCAAAAATCACACCAAAACTGCCACTCTGATGTGCATGCCATCGGATGACATTCATCACAAAGAGGTAGACACCTGAAAATGAGGAAATCATATAAGTTCATTGAGGATCTTCTGATAAGGACAATCATCATACACACCACTGTCATGCCCTCACCAATTTCAGGTGCCTCCCAACACCAGCAAAGGTATGAGCCACCAAGACTCTACCATCATTTCTAAATTTCATGGAGTGTTTACTAGAAATCCAGCCACCATCCTGGTTGTTTTATTCACTGAATCTTCATAAAAACCCTATGAGGTTATCATTTTATAAGTAAACAAGCGCAGACAAGATTAGTATACAGGGATTATTCTGCATGAACCAGCCCTAGGCAAAATGGCGAAGCAAGCTCAGTTTGTCTTTGGCCTCTACCTATTGGAGTCTGTTTCAATCAGACAGATTGTGAGCACCCTGACGGCAAGGACTACATACCTCGCACTAGACCTAACACTCTAAGCATTGGAATGGATACGCTTTTTCCCAAATATCCTAGACAGAGAAGCCTTTTTGGGTCATGTTATTTTTCTAAATTAATCGTTAAAATATTCTTCCTAAAGCACTACCCCAATAGGTTATTAGTTATAACCTATTATAATTAATAGGTTATAATCAAGATATCATATATCTATATTCTCTAGGCCACTGGTTATCTCCACCCCCATGGATTTCACATAAGACCTGCTCTCCACCCCCATGGATTTCACACAAGACCTGCCTCTTCTGCACCAGGTTCTCTCCCTGATGGGGGTTCAGCTGTTTAAAGTGAGCCACTGCATTAGAATATCAGGTGCCCTTCATTCAGGACCCTGATCCACTGACACCTCTTGAGAGGCCTCCCCTGACCTCTCTTTTTAAAACAGCAGCACAGCCTTCTCTAGCCTCTTACACTGCCATTTTCTTCTTCTTTTTTTTTTTTTTTTGTCATTGCACTTATCACTACTCCTATGATATTTAATAACTGTTTCCTATGTTCTGTCTTCCCTTCTAAATTGTAAATCGCATGAGGGCAGGGACTTTATTTTGATTCTGCTGTAATTCCACACACACAACAGGAGAGAGTAGGCTCTCAAATATGTGCTGAACCAAAGGTAAGTCAGAGGGCGTTTTGTTAATATTCAGAGAAAGTAAGTCTCCCTTTCAAAAAATATTATTCAGACTTAAAAGAGACTGGAGACAGAGGAAGAGGCAGGAGAGAAAAGAGAACAAAAACAAATCTGACAACGTTAATTCAAGGTAAGAACAGTTCACAAACTCTTGGGTTATCTCTCCCCCCTTAGGCTTAGGTGTTAAGGGGGAAATGAAAACTGCCTCCGTTTTAGTTTAAACCTGGTGGCAACACAGCAGGGAGGAGAGTGAGGGGAATTTCAGCAATCACAGGGCTTCTACTGCCTTTAGTTTTGGAAGCACTAAAAGTGGAAAAGGAAAGTTAGGACAGCCAGCTTTTATTTGAAACTTAATTTTTACTTATTTAAAATAAAATAAATATCAGAGAGAGGACAAGGGAAGGGCAAAGAGGGAGGAAACAACAGGGGAGGGAGGAACATCAGTTAGTTGCCTCTCTGACTGAGGATTGAACCAGCAGCGTTTTGCTTGGCAGGGCCACGCTCAGCCAACTGAGCCATGCTGGTCAGGACAGTCAGCTTTTATTTAGATTAAAATACTCTATCCAATATGTACAATATCCATTAAAGTCAAATTTACATAACTAGTACTGAGTCCTCACCTCAGCCCTGTCCCTTTTTCAGGGCCCATCTCCTAGTTCCCCACCCCCCGGCCTAACTGGATGACAGGAGGGCATCATCCAAACCCTAAGGGAGTGGGACAAACCTATCTCAAACCAAGAAACTGCCAAGCAGCCCAGTACATTTTAAGTGTGAAGATGGGGTTTCGCTTGTTTATAGAACCCAAAAGAAAGTAAAGGTCATAAACACCCTAAGGACTCTCTGAAAGTAAATTCCAGGAGAGCTCACTTATCACACACAAAAAGAAAGATAACTGTAAAACACAAACCCAGCAAACGTTACAAAACATTTTTTTTATATGGCACCCTTTCCTCAGCTCAGTTTTCAAAAACACAAAAACCCAAAACCCTAACCTGTTAAAAGGTTAAATGCCCTGTACCACTGTACTTTCATTAAATCAGTATTTTCATTTAAACAGTATTTAAATTCTATTCAGGTGCCACAAATAGCCTTTTCAAAGAGCCTGTGGTTTGTCCAATAAAAAAGATTTTAAGAGACCGTTACCAGAATAAAGAACTGCAATGATAACAATGAGCTTCCTTTGAGGACTGCTGAATTAGCTTCTATAGTTTCTACCTAAAAGTTAAAGCATAAACCCTGCAAATAGGCGATTCTAATTTTTAAGAGTTCTGGACGAAGAAACAGCTGGCTGGAGGAAGAGTGATAAAAAAGGAAAATCCCCACAGTTAAAAAAACAAGCTAGGATTACCTCATTTTAAAAAGAGCCTTCCAGGTTTCTTTAAAGGTCCTAGGGTAAGCCCTTAAAGAAGAAGAAAAATTGGGAAACCTTAAGTAGTGTTCTGGGCGGTGGAGCCCACCAACAAAAATGGGCACCTCCTATGGGCAAAGTGTTCTAGTTACGAAGCCGAAAAGTGAGCAAGTTTTCCTTCTCGCGAGGGGAGGTCTGAGAGCGACCGTGGCGAGGGTGCTGTTTTCACGTGAACCGCATTACAAACTCACCGGTGGAACTCGTCGCCTGGCTCTAGTTCGCGTCTAGATTTGTTTCACCGACTTAACATCACAGAGTTTTCAGAGAACACAAAACACGGTATATTCTTGAAGCCAAGCCACGCTACCTTTTAACACACGCATAAACACTACCCACAGAACTAAGAGCTCAGTCTTGACCGAATGAGACCGACAACTTGGGGACGAAGGAAGCGAACGGGTGGCCCGAGCCGCTGGCAGCTGAAGGGCACGTGAGGCTCTGTTCCCGGTAGGCGAGCGACTCAGGCGCGGTCTGGGGCAGCCGCAGGATGCGTGGTGGCCGGCGCTGATTCGGGGCCAGTAAGAAAAGCAGGGAGTTGACAGCGGCGGGACGCGCACAGACCAGAGTGCCCTCAGGTTTGTCTGACCGTAACGCCCGCGGAGGGAAAGGGCCATCTGTGTGGAGCGTCCCCCCGGACTCCCGCCCCCTCGGCCCGCGCGGCCGGCCCTCACCTGCTGGGTGGACCGCGGAGGCGCGCGCGGGCGGCGGGGAGCGCAGCCGCAGCCAGAGGTGCAGCGCGGCCCCGAGCACGCACGGGCACAGCAGCACCAGCCAGTTTCGCATTGGCCGCCCCCGCCAGCCCCACCTCGCGCCCTCGCGCGCCGGGCTTTCCCGCGTCCCGGCGGAGGGCAGGGGAACTGCAAATGGGGCTGCCGACGCCTTCGTGGCACCTCAGGGTGCGCCGCCGCGGTCCGTGTTCCTCGGAGTTCCCAGCCCCGTGACTCCAGCTCCTCCGACCGTGGGCGGTGGCAGCTCCCTGGCCCAGTGGCCGGAGCCCCGCCCCTCCGCCTGGCCCCGCCCTCCTTTTCTCTTGCTCGCCCCGCCCCTTCCCTGGAGTCTCCTCCTGCTCCCGCCAGCCAGCCGGGAGCTGAAGTCCCGCTCCAGGCCCAGGAGAGCGGTGCACCAGCGACCCCAAGGCTCGAAAAATGCATTTCCCAGAATTACATGCACTTATTACGTCACTCGGAGGGCAAGGAGGTGAAGCGCGAGGCCTCACATTGAGCATGCGCGCCCTTTTTCCACGCCTTCTCCCACAGGCCAAACCCCCCGACGGCTGAGGGGAGGGGGTGCTGAGATCCTAGTTCGGAGGCCACCCCCGCTGGGGGAGGTTAGCACCGTGGAGGCGAAGGCCTGAGGAGCTGTGAGTGCCTGCAGTTTTCCGTCACGCAGAACGCTCCTTTCTGTGTGAGGCAGGCTCTTGCTGACGTGTGTTCGGTCGAAGGGCGGGCGCAGCTGCCAGATACCTTGTGTGAGCAGCGAAGCATCTAGTGTTAGTGCTGTTGCAGCGCAGAGCGGCCCTGGCCGGCTCTGTGCCCCGGGTGCTGGCGAGAAGTGGCCCCACTGAGGGACCAAGCTGCGGGCGGAGGCCCGCGTGCCCGGGTTCTAGCCGGCGCCGCGGAGTAGGGAATGGAACAGGTCTGCGCGCGCCTCCTGCCGCACGTGAACCCTGAGTATCGAGGACCCGCGGCACGGCTGGGGGCGTACTCTGCGCGCCGCTCCCCGGGGGCGTGGGGCCCCGGTGCAGCTGCGGCCCCCAGACTGGCTCAGCATCCCCGCCTCGCCCGCTGGCCAAGCCCAGGAGCACCCTGGCGGAGGGGTGTGTTTGACTAGCACAGCGCCAGGAGAGGGTGAAAGTGGGTGCCTGCTTATGGTTTTTAAGTTTCCACAAGTTGTCACGAAAGGCTTGGTTGAAAGCCACTCAAAATCCACCTCACACGGACTTAAAGGAAAATGGTAATTTATTCAAGTAAATGAACAGAAGGAGACATCTCAGGCACTGTCACTGCCATAGGCTCATTGAGTGGCAAGTTAATTTCAGCAGAACAACCCTCTATGAAAATGACTTAGTAGATTGTTTTCTAATATTGTCTGTACTATGTTAGAAATATAGACTATAAATATTGTCTACATTTAATTTTAGAATCTGTTTTGGTTTAATAGTTGTATAAAAGCTGTAAGCCTACCACACCAAGACACACCACAATTAAAATGCAAAAAAAAAAAAAAAAGCTATAAGCCGTATGTTTATACTTAAGTAAAATAAAAGTAAGTTAGCTAATATGGTGACAGAAATAATTTTTTCCTATAATGAGATTTGTATGTTTATTAGTTATCTATTGCTACCTAACAAATTACTCCAAAACTCTTAGAACAACAATAATAATTTATTATCTCTCATGATTTCTGTAGGTCAGAAATTTGGGAGCTGAGTTCTGGTTCGGGGGTTCCATAAAGTTTCAGGAACATGTCAGCTGGTGCTGTGATCATCTGAAGGCTTGACTGCCCTGGAGGATGTGTTTCCTAGGTGGCTCACTTACGTGGCAGGCCAGCAAGCTGCTTTAGTGTCCCCACACCATGGCAATTTGCTTCCCCAAGAGCAAGAAGTCCAAGACACCAGTGCAGGGGCTGCAAGCCCTTTTGTGATGAATGCCTGGAAGACACAACACTGTTGCTTCTGCAGTGTTCTTTCTATTGGGCACACATACCGGTCCTAATTAACTGTAGGAAAGACCACCAAGGGTATGCATACCAGAGGCCAGGGTCATTGGAGGTCACCTTAGAGGCCTGCTACCAGAGTACATTAGGAGAATTTAAGAAACACTGCAGTTTGTAGGGCCCCTGCATATTCCTCACAGCCCCTAACTACCATAAAGACAAGAAAATAATTGTTCCTTCTTGTTGGAAATATAACAGTGGGCCGTGATCATCATGGCTCTTGGACAAATGTCACAGAGATCTGCATGCCTCATTCCCAGATCACTGTTTACATATGTCAACAAGGAAAGAGAGCCCTGGCTGGGTGGGTTAGTTGGTTGGAGAGTCCATCCTGGCGGGTTCAATCCCTGTTCAGGGTGTGTACAGGAGACAACCAACCAATGTTTCTCTCTCTCTAAAAAATCAATAAACATATCCTTGGGTAAGGATTTAAAAAAATAAGGAAGGAGAACATGTAATGTCTACAAATTTCTCATTAAAATTCTTTAGAAACCATGCTGGCCTGCTTTCTCCATTTCAATTATAGAAATTGTCAAGAAAGTAATAATTGTCACTAAGGGTGTCCTTCTTTTTAATTTGTAAAAGAAGATAAAGTTCTCTCTTGACAACCTGTAATTTTCCATTTGGATTAAAGAATTATGAATTGACCCAAAAAGGATTAATCTCAGGCAGATGTATTCATTCAACAAATACTTATTGGGCACCTCTTATGTGCCAAGCACTTTTGTAGGCGCTTGAGATGAATCAATGAGCAAAATGAAGATACCTGTCCTGTGGTGATGGGGGCAGGGATGGACTATAGACTATAGATGTAATAGAGAAATGCATTTTACCAGCATGCAGAAGATGGTGAGTGATTCAGAAAACAAGTAGAACAGGGTAGGGAAATTGGGAATGTTGGACTGAAATGGGGCAGATTGCAGTTTCAAAAAGCAGTATTTAAACAACTTTTCAAAGTTACAATGAGCACTAAAGGAGGAGTAAACAAAACCATCCCTCTATATTAACTAATCAAGATGCTCCTTCCAATTACAAGAATACTTTAACTTACAGAGGAAACTTCACTGGCACTTTGACAGGCCTATAACAGAAATCATTGTGAATAAGTTTTCAGCACCTTCAGGTATCACCATAGGGATAGCCACCAACATCACCTATTCCTAGGACCAGTGACCCTTCCTTCCTTTTATGTATTGTCACCTAGCCCCTAATAAACTCAGGACTAAGGCAGGTAAAAATTATGAGATAATAGGTATAATGGAAAGAAGAAATTTTAACAGCCCAGAGATGATAAAGTCTGCAGAGGCATAGTCTAAGGGGTGAACAAGGTAACAGAGAATTAAAATTGGGGAGAGGCTGTAGGGAACCAATCTTCCTGGCAATGACAATTGTAGCTCAGCCCTATCGACAAGCCCATAGGCGGGTAGCGGCACATAGGAGCCAGACCCATGGATCGGTTCTCCTGTGGAAAATCAGTCCTGCATTATAACTAGGCTGCTTTGTGACTTGCTCTTGCTAAAACTCCCTCACCTGAATTGAGGCAGAAAATACTGCATATCTTTAAAGTAAATTCCGGAAGTCTGTGCTAACTCTCCCAAGGATTGAAGTGTAACCAGACCAATTAGTGTTATTGTTCCCTTGCATTAGCAACATTTTTTCCTTGTTGATCTGTAAGAAGTAATCGGTAACATCACTTCCATTGCTATCTGTAAAAAGTAATTACCTAAAGCAAACCTAAGCATAATGAGTGAAAACTCTGATGTGTTCTGTTAAAAAGCCAATAAAAGTCTGTCAAATCAAGGGTCAAGGCTCTCTCCCCTTGAGTGAGTAGCCGTGCCGTCCCTTTTCCTCCATAGGACTCAGTAGTCCATGTGAATTTATCTCGTCTCATCCATAATGCCTCGGACACTGCCGGGCCATTGTCCACATCAAGAGGCAAACCAGGATGGTTGGTCACCATGAGTACAATTCACCGTGATAAGTGGTATGAGAAACGAATCACAGGGTGTTAAGGCAGCAAAACTGGGAGGTTTCTGACCTGCCTCAAGGTACCCCAGAGGAGGCTATCCCTAAAACAGAGGGCTAGGGCTTGAAATCAGAGGTCAATTAAGAAGGCCAGAACATGGAAAGGACACTCAGGAGCAACTACACAAAAATAAAGAAATAAATAAACAAACCCAACGTAGTGATGACATGGCAATTAGGGGAATGCAAGCCATTTGGTGTGACCTTAGGAAAGCTAGGTCAGGGAAATGGCAATAGGCAAACAGCAGGCAAAGGCGTGGTCCTGGCTATATGCTATGCTAAGGAATTCGGATTTTATCTTGAAGGCTCTCAGAAAGAAATTTTTCCTGACTACAAAAATAATACATGCTTATGAAAAGCAATTTGGAAAATATTGAAAAATATAAAGAAGCTAAATCATATCAGATATGTTTCTTATATTCTTTTTATGTTTAGTCTTCCCCCCCCAAATTTTGTTTATTTATTTTTAGAGAGAGGGGAAAGGAGGGAGAAAGAGAGGAAGAGAAATATCCATGTGTGGTTGCCTCTCCCATACCTCATACTGGGGACCTGACCTGCAACCCAGGCATGTGCCCTGACTGGAAATTGAACCAGTGATCCTGTGGTTTGCAGGCCAGTGCTCAATCCACTGAGCCATACCAGCCAGGGCTATTTTTAATTTTTTAATTAAGAAAATATTGGCAGTCATGTGAATTTGTATCCATTAATTTTTCCTAACATATATAACAAGTATTTTCACATTTTTAAAAAAGATTTTATTTATTTTTATACAGAGGGGAAGAGGACGAAAGAGAGGGAGAGAAACATCGATGTGAAAGAGAACCATCAATTGGTTGCCTCTTGTGTGCAGCCTGACCAGGGGACCAAACCCACAATCCAGGCAGGTGTCCTGACTAGGAATTGAACCAGCAAACTTTTGCTTTGTAGCACAATACCCAACCAACTGAGCCACATTGGTCAGGGCAGAAAATACAACTTTCAATTATGTAATCATTTGTTCACACTGTAATTTCTTACCTTACCCCTTATTACTGTACATAATAGGTTTTTCTAGTTTCCACTATAATAAATAATGTTGGCACTTCTGTGTGTGAAATTTCAACCACGTTTCAGATTATTTTCTTTTTAAATATTATTTTAATATTAAAAAAATTATTTCTCTTTGTTCATACTGGCATTGTATTACTGTATATGTCTGCCTTAAATAAGTAAGTTTTATCCCACCTACCCAAGCATTTAAAAAAATCCTAATTTAAAGGACAAAATTTTTTTCTAATGAGATTAAATATTTTTATGTTTATTAGATGTTTCTATTGCTTCTCTTGTAACTTTGCTGTGTATTTTTCCTTTTATCCATTTGTATGAGCTCTTTATATATTAAGGTTATCAATTCTTTACATTTATATTTATTAAAATTATTTTCATCAGTTTTTCTGCCTCTTAATTTTGTGACTTTTTGTACACAAAAATCATTTAAAATTTTTTATGAATTCAAAACATCAGTATTTTATCTTTTCTCATATTTTAGGATGTGTTTCTGTTCATGAGATTGGACCAATATTCTTATTTGCTTGATTTAACTTCAATCCATCTGGAATTTATTTTGGAACATGGTTTAATATGAGGATCTCCTAAAAAGATTTATTTATTGTTTTTTGCATAGCTATCTATGGTCCCTGAACATTCTTTCCATGTTACTTTAAGATGTCACCTTAATTTATTAAAATGTTTACACAGAATAGTTTCTGAGCCACATTTTTGCATGAATCTATCCTTATATCAGTACTACAATACTGTAATGATTGTAGTTTTACAATATTTTGTAATCCAGTGGGCATTTCTCCACCAAAACTCTCATTCTTCACAAATATATTATGTCTGATGAATTTTATACTTATTTTTCATAGTTATTGACCTTTTCCCTGAACTTTACATTTAATTAAAAAACTAATGCATGCTTATAATTAACTCAAGAAATACTAATGTAAACAAAAAATATAATGTCAGAATCCTCCTTCATCCCACCCTTCTCTTTCTCTTCAGATCTGAGTACGTTATAATAGATATTTCTTCACATACAAATTCTCTCCCCTTCTGGTGATGGGAAGGGAGGAACACTTTCCCTTTCGATCCCCAAGAATGAAGTCTGGGCCCTTCACATGTGCACCTCCAGAAACTGTAGTCCCCTCTCTAAAGATCTATGAATGTCCCCAAGGTGTGTGCTTTTCCACAAGTTCATCATGACTGTACCTTGCTCCTCTGCTCCAGATTGCTGCTCCAATTTTCTCCATCAACTCCCTGTGCCCGCAATGACTTCTTCAGGCCACAGCACTTGTCCCTCTGCTTCCACCCCAAATATGGACACAGTACCTCTCTTCATCCCCCAAATCACAGCGAAGGCATGGCTGTCACATTTCACAGACTTTATTAAGGAATTAGGCTAAGGAAATGCAATACAGAAAGGGAAATTTAAAACGAGATAGGAGACAGAACTGCTTCTCCGGTCCACCAGAGTGTCCCTCCTGTTCATCTCCAGCCTTGGGCCCCTGCCCCATTACTGCCACTTCCAAGGGCCTGCTCATCTTATGAGGGTCACTTCTTGCTGTTCCTTCTTTCCATCACAGGGTCCAATTCTTATTGCCAACCAGTGATGTTTGAATTGTCCTTGGGAATCTCTCAAGTAGCCAAAATGTATACTGAGTGTGATTTTTGTGTGTGCAATTCTGTAGAAAGATTTTTTCATTCGTCTAATTTTTGATCATTAATGTGTCTCTGCAGCTGTCAGTCCCTCACTTTTTTCCTCAAGGAAACCATCTTACCTAGACACATGCACAAAAAAAGTTCACTCTTTTCGGTGAGTAGTTGGGAAAACTTTTAAAACCAGATGTTCTTTTCAGGGATGTCAGGACTGTGGCATCCTTTGCCTAGGGCACATGCTGCCCAAGTGATGTGCACTATTGAAATGTTTAGTTCTCTGTCTCAGAAAAGAATTCAGCCAATAGTTGAATTATTTTAAGTGGCTATCTGATAATTTTTGCAAAAGACAACTTTTTACACCTTGAGGCAGAACTTTTAACTTCTCAGTTTGCAGCAACTCGGCTCTTGTATTTCGCTCAGGGCTTCTCCAAGAAGGGCGGGAAAACAGATACTGCTGAATCATCCTACAAGTGTGTTCAAGGAGGAGGGAAGAGGGAGGAGGTGGTGTGACGGGAACAGAGTGATAGGAGGAAACTAACCGAGGATGCAGTCCGAGATGGAGTCTTGAGCAAGATACGGTATAAATCATAACAAGGATTTTGGTTTCTACTCTGAAATGGGTGGAGAGTAGTCAGCTGGTAGCTTTGAGCAAAGGAGTACCATGATCTACTAGGTAGGAGACAGAATTGCTTCTGTGGTCCACCAAGATTTTAGCAGGACCACTTTCATTGCCATGTTGACAGGCTGAGATGAGGAAAAATCTACCTCGGGTAGCAGAGGAGGAAGGTGACGGTGTAATTTGCACCTTGAGACAGGCTGCAGCACTGAGGGCCAACAGGAATGGACGAGTGTTTCCTGGGCTTCCTCAGTGGCCCAGGTCTATGGGAGAGGTGCAAGGGTGGACTGAGGAGAAGTGCAGAGTACCACCCAGACCCCTTCCAGGGTGGAGCATGGGGACTGCTCCAACTGTCCCTGAATCTCTGTCTGGGAATTGCTCTCGGTTGCAGGGTGCTACCTTGCCCCAGGGAACAGTCCCGTCCCCTGAGGCAACTGCCTCCAGCGACTAGTGACAGGGGTGAAAAGATCTGAAATAATTGTAGACAGTCACAGCTTCTGTTGCAGCTACGTCATAGCTCTACTTCCTCTGTACCACGCTGCTTCCGTTGCTCCTCATTAGTGTGTCCCAAGAAAACTGCGGGCAACCTGAGTTTCAGAGTCTGCTACACTGGGAACCTGACCTAAGACAGTGATTCTTTAAAACTTCAGTAAAACGATGTCATTTCTCAACCAAACACCCTGCCACAGCTCACAGTTCCGTCCCACGGAAAACAAGTCCCGGCGACCAATACTGTCGGAGCCCTGTACCCTCCAACCTCACCCTGTTACCCCACCCCTTGTTCACCTTGCTTCAGAGCTGACTTGGTCTCTTGTCATCCTTTGAAAATAACAGGTGCAGTTTTGCCTCTTTGCACTTTTTGTCCTGTTCTTTCTTTCTCTGATTCTTCACTCCTCTTCCACCTCCTTCCTGGCGGCTGCTTTACCTCCTCAGTGAAGCCCTCTCTGTCCCTTCCACCTAAATGGGCACCCTCCCAACCTCCACTACTCTATTCTAGATCTCTATCACCCTCTAACTGTCCCGTTTACTTAGTTACTTTGTTTATGGACTTTTGTCTTACTGTCCACACACAGCAGGAACTTTTCCCCTTCCAATTTGTTCACAGATATAACCCAGGACTCAGAGCTGTGACTGGCAGTTTGTAGGTGCTTCACAAATATTTGTTGAATAAAAGAAAGAGTAACTGGATGAACTTGGGAATCTTTATTAAGTTGATTGTAGAACAATTCATGGGGTGTGGTGACCCAGGGACAGTGAGCAAAGGCAAACAGAGACATGAGCTTTTAGGTGAGGGGGGTGGGGAGATTGTAAAGGATGCTGGGAAGAAACCAGGATACAGGAGGAAACAGGAGAATGTGTCACAGAAGAGGTGGGATGGGAGAGAGAAGAAGCAGCTGGGAACAGCGCCATCAATATATGAAGCAGGGTAAAGATTTGTGGACTGATGTGTCTCCCCAAGTCCACATGTGTCTCCCAAAACCCACATGTTGAAATCTAACCACAATCTGGTGGTATTAGGAGGTAGGCTGTTTGGGAGGTGATTAGATCGCAGGAGTGTAGCCCCCGTGAGGGGATTTGTGCCCTTATAAGAAGAGGCCAGAGAGCTAGGCCATTCTCTTACTGATGTCTGTCTACAAGAAGCCTGCCGTCTGTAATTCCGAAGGTGGCTCTCACCAGAACCCAACCCTGCTGGCACCCTGATCTCAGACATCCAGCCTCCAGCACTGTGAAAAGTAAATGTCTGTTGTTTATAAGCCACTCAGTCCATGGTACTTGGTTATAGCAGCCTGAGCAGACTAAGGCAAAGACAGAGAAGTGCCTACTGATGTGACAGTTGGTAGGTTACTCAGTTTTTAGGAGCAGGAAGGAACGGAAGGAATGAGGTGGAAGAGATGTGTGGATTACTTTCTCAAGAAGCTTGGTGGTAAAGGCAGGAAAGAAAGATTGGAGCTGGGCAGAGGGCTCAGATGGAAGGTCTGTATTTAGGTGGGAGAGGGAAGGGTAACTTGAATTTTAAAAAAAGATTTTATTTTTAGAGTGAGGAGAAGGGAGGGGGAAAGAGAAGGTGAGAAACATTTATTGCTTGCCTCTCATATGCACCCCAACCTGAGACCAGGTCCACAACCCAGGCATGTGCCCTGACTGGAAATCAAACCAGCAAACTTTTGGTTTGCAGAACAGTGCCCAACACACTGAGCCATGCCAGCCAGGGCAAAACTAACTTGAATTTTAAATGCTGTATGGAGAGGGCCAATAATAACCACATAACTTCTCATCCAAATCAGAGTTTTGAGGGTAAAAAGGAGATGGGGAAAATGCTTAATTGGAAGGATGTCAAGACTTTGGTACAGTCACACTGTCCCTGGCTGAAGTGCTCTCTGCAAGTCATTCCTTTGTACTTAGCAGGCCACCACATTCCTAATGGTAGGTGGTAGGAACAAGCTTGCCTTTTTTGCCTTTTTTGGTGGGAGTGGGATGGCAATCAAAAATTGGTAAAGATTAGTTTAGCCACAGACATATGCTCAAAATACAAGATTTGAATTTAGATTTTAGATTTTACTTTAAGAAAGTTTATTTGACACCTTTTTGAGAAAAGAAGCATCTTTATCAGCTTCCATAGAGGAAAGAATATTTAAGCAATTGTAAAATGTTAGTTGTGTTGCATTTTCACTCTGAGTCATTTTACCTTTAAAAGATGAACTTCTGTCTTCCTGTTAATACAGCACAATTTCTATTAATTTTACCACTTCTAGTTCAGCCCACATACTGCCATATCCACACATCGCTTGTTTGCATATTTAAACTTTTAGTCAAACCCAATTTCAATAGATCTTGGAGGACCTTGCTATTGCAGACTTATAAATACTTAAATACTATTACAAATGACACCAAATTTCTTTCTATTAAAGACTAGAGATGTTCAAAGATAAAAAATCTTAGAAGTTGAGAATGATAAAATGGAAGAACATACATTATTCAGGCGATCTTGGCAGAATCTAATGTCTTAAATTTAAGATTCAGAAAACTGTGTGAGAGAGAAAACAGAATTAGAGTATTCTCTGCAAGTCCTTCAGACAAATCTGAGGTCAAAACCCAGATTTGCATTTATTAGCTATGTGACTTCAAGCAAGGAAAGGACTTAACCTCTTAGGTCTCAGTTTCCTAATCTGTGAAAAGAGATTCTGGGCATATTTCAATGAGTTGTTTTGAATATTAAATGAGGACACATATAGGGAAGGTCTGCAAATGCTAGTTTCTTACTGTCCTGTAAACATGAATGTGAAGACATACAGACTAAAGTTAGGCGTATACAACCTTAAGTCTTGGAAAAGGTAACATGAAGATTAAGAAGTCAATTCTTACAGTTGCTCTGAAGCAAACAAAACAACAACATAACAGAGGATTGGACATACCTTAATTCAGCAGTTTTTAACTTTACATCTCAGATCTCCATGGTCCGGGTACATCTTGACACAAGGAGAAGAAATTTGGGGACAAAAGGTATTTTTGCAACATTTGCATCAGGGCAAGAATCAAAAATCCTTCTGCCGAGTTTTCTGTCTTTTTAAATTTAATGAACTGTATTACTCTGTTACTTCCTTTAGCTCTTCAGCTTAAAGGAAATGCTAAAAGTAATGCAGAGTATCAGCCACATCAAATATCCTGGGTGGTGCGCTTGGCCCTGGAGGAGGCAAGCCCACCCAGGAGCCCTGCTTCACCACAGGGGTCACAGTTACTGAGCTGGAGCCTTTGACAAGTCTGGAACTGGCAAAGCTGGAGTTTCTAATGGCTTAACAGAAATAAGGAGTGTCCCTTGTCACTGTAAGTCTCCCTAAAGTGCCCTTACTACCAGGAAGTTCTCCTGGCATTCTGCTATGAACACAGATGGATTTGTTCATCAGCTGGTTGACTCCTCAGTCTCCACGAATTGCAACGGCTGGAGTTTGCAGTGAGTCTGGGAATATGGCCAAGAGAGGAGTGTAGAGGGGAAGAAAGGCTGGTGGGAAGTGGGTTGTGGAAATGACCAAGAGCACTGGATGTGTAAAGATAGGGCTATGTTTTGTACCTCAGAAGCAGAAATCAACTCTAGTAAAAATCAGCCAGACGTGGATACTATTCTTTTCTCCTTCCCTCCCTCTCTCCTTTCCCCTTTCCTCCCTTCCTCTCCTTCTATCAACAAATATTAATGTGTCTATATGTGCCTGGAACCCTAAGGTTACAAATGGGAACAAAACAGCCTTGGGGATTGTCTCCATGGAACTTCCACTCTAGTGAGGGAGGCACACAAAGAACCGGCAAATGACCCAACACACGGAAAGAGGCTGTTGCTTATCTGGAACTGATGAAACGCCTCACATCCTACTGCCCCCATGTGGACCTGACACCTTCCTGGCTTCCTGGTTTTGCAGTCTGTACAACTAGGTTTCCCACTGAAATGAATAATGGCCACCTAATTTTTTTAAAAAAGAAACCTCCATAATTATAGTCAAACAAAAATGCCAATAATGAGCTAGCCTCTCACTGTCGCTCAGAAGACGCCATAACTGTGGCTGTCCCTTCCTGGGCACTGACTTGCCCTGAGCTGAGTGCTGCCCTGGGCCTCTTCACTGTGGCTGGTGTTGGAAACTGCTGTCCTTGGTGCCTTAACATGTCGGAGGGGCAGCGCTTCAGGGCTCGCCAAGGCCTCAGCTTGTGCTCCTGCAGGCGAGTCGTGCCCCAAGGGCTGATAAAATAAAGGCTGTGGGAGCCCAGACTGTGTGGGGCCCACCTCCCAGGAGATGTAGATGACAGCAAAAACCAAGGAGGGCTACTGGCTGGGTGTAAAATGAATTAAGCGGAGTTTCCTTGAAGCAAAGAGGGTGATTAGAAGGGACAGGAATCATCTGCGCAAGGAAGAAGGCAGCTGGCATTGGGAGGCCCAGGAAAATGAAACAGGGGAAGTGATTTGCTCTGTGACTTGGGGAAGAGAGGTTTTCCATCTTGTAATCTATGGTTGCACAATATAAATTTTTTAAAAGAAAAACTAAAAAAAAAAGTAAATTTTCCTCATGAACAAGTTTTAAAATCTGAGTAAAATATGGTATCGTTCTCATTAATGCTTGTCTTCAGTCAACACAGCCCCACTTTGAGTGTGCACTAAATCCTTTTCAGTGAGAAATCCCAGACCTTTCCCCTTCTGCTCGTTTGAAAGGTCTGCTCCTCAGTGTTCCTGTCAGCTATACAATGTGCAGCATGGTGAATTTCTCTAGTCATTCTCCACTACTGCCCAGGGCCTCAACTGCAGAATCAGGTCACCTCCCACTCGAAGGGCGTCTGTATCCCCTCTCCCTCCATTTCCCCTCCTTGCTCCCTCTGTACCTTGAGATGCCTCAGGAGTCTCAATTTTAGATCAAAGGAAAAGAAAAACAACTTTCTTCCATACTTTCATCTTTTGTTTAAAAATCAACATTGCTTTTGTATTTGCCCAAGATACACTATTAAAACTTCAAAGGGTTGTGACCAAAATGAGTACAAAGAAGGCTTGTGGCAAAAAGCAGAGCTATTCTATGAGAAATTAATTTCAAATGCTAGAGGGAGGATGGCATTAGGTTTCTGAAACGACATTACATTAGTTCAGCAAGAATACCTTAGAGCCATTCTGAGTCTGAGGACAGGATATTTTGATCTTCAAAGATAAAAGGGTAATTCTAAACAGCTAATCATGCATAGGGCCCATTACCCATATTGATACAGGTATCAGGGTGAGTTTTTCTGTGGTATGAGGCACATCCCACCCTGCACACTTAAACACGTTTTCCTTCTGGTTTACACATGGCAAGGCGAGTGTCTCTTTTCTCTGATGAACTAGTGTTAAGGAAAAAAAAAAAAAAAAACCCTGTAATTATCTTACGTGGAGAGGGCAATTAGAGACTCCCGCGACCTCATCTGATCTTTGCAACGTATTCAGCGGGATAAGTAACATTTCTCAGGAGTCAGGAGGCCTGGTTTGGAACATTGTCACTCACTGAAATCATAACTTCAAATAAGCTGCTTCACTTCCCTGAGTCTCAGTTTCTTTGTCTGCAGAATGTGAAAAATAACGACTACCTCATGGGTTTTTCTTTTTAAAATATTAAATCTAATACAGTGTGTGAAAGTCCTTGGCACCAGCAGGTGCTCAGAAGCGTCAGTTCCCTTTCTCCTGCGCTGCCTGGGGCAGGCGGAGGGTGGATCGATGCAAGCCAAACCCCGCCCCCGCGCCCCCACCCGGGCTACTGGGCTGCACCCGGACTCAGCCTTCTCTCCGAGCCTCCGCCAGGCGGCGCAGACTGAGTCGGCGGCGTGGCTCTGCTTTGCGGGTCTTGCACTGGGGCCCGCGCTGAAGGGACAGGCCCCATCAGAGGCAGGTTCCTACGCAGATGCATCAGTCACTTCCCTGTCACCTCGGAGCTCCGCGAGGATGAGGATGAAGGGCACCAACCAGATTAATAGTTGGGCTTGTCCGGGAATAGGTTTTGGCTGCGTGCGCTCAGAGAAAGCAGAGATGGGAAGCCCGGAGCTGGCGAGAGAGAGGTAGATGTGATGGCTGTTAGACTCGACGATTCTGGGGCGAAATGAGGAAAAGTAAG
>PVKU01015443.1:0-18348 GCA_004027475.1 Anoura caudifer | reverse complement strand
ATCTGTGTATTGTACTATGTATTCACTACCCCAAGTCAAATCTCCTTCCATCGCCATTTTTTCCCACTTTTTATTATCATTTTTAAGCCCCCACAAGTCCTATCTAAGGACCTGGGATATGTTTCCATTTTAGTTTGTCTTTGAAATGTTTTATAATTTTCAGCATACAGGCCTTGCATTTCTTTTCTTTTTTTTTTTTAAGATTTTATTTATTTATTTTTAGAGAGGGAAAGGGAGGGAGAATGAGAGAGAGAAACATCAATGTGTGATTGCCTCTCACGTGGCCCCCACTGAGAACCTGGCCTGCAATCCAGGCATGTGCCCTGACTGGGAATCGAACCTGTGACCCTTTGGTTCATAGCCTGCGTGAGCTATGCCAGCCAGGGCCAGGCCTTGCATTTCTTTCTGTCAGATTTATCCTTAAGTATTTCAGGTTTTTGGTGGTATTGTATGGCATCGTTTTAAATTCAACTTTCAATCATTCATTGTGGGGATATAAAAATATGAGGAGGATTCCTGGCTGGTGTGTCTCAGTGGGCTGAATGCTGGCCTCCGTACTGTAAGGTCACCTGTTCGATTCCCTGTCAGGGTGCATGCCTGGGTTTCGGGCCAGGTCCCTGGTGGGGAGGCGTGTAAGAGGCAACCAAACAGTGTTCTTCTCACACATTGATGTCTCTTTGCCTTTCTTTCTCCTTTCCCCTCTCTCTAAAAATAAATAAAATCTTTTAAAAAATAAATAAAAATATGCGTATGAAAAAGGGGCCACAATAAGCTCAAGGGAGGCCTGCACAGAGGGCCTTGCTAACTCGGACACCTCAAGTAACCATAAAGGATGGTCTGAAATTAAAACTAACTAAAAGCAGGTCAAGGTTGGTAGTCATGTCCTGTGGCAGTACTTTTCCCTGATAGAGGCCAAACTTTACCTTACCTGAGCCTGTCTGTTGCCTTTTCACATATAAGATTACATACCTGTGGAATATCACAATAATTTTCTACGCCCCCCCCGCCGACCCCTCCAAGCACTATCACTATACCAGAGCAGAGACCACAAATCCCCCGATTGTTATTATTATTATGTCAATTGTTAACTATCCTACACCTGCCTACGTAAAAGAAGTACGTGCCTATTTCTTCTACTTCTTATCCAGTCTCAGAGGTTTCCCTGCTTTGCTTTCTCTTGCCTCCCTAATCTGTCACCAGTGGATTTTATGTAACTTCCTTATGTCTTCCCCTTTGCTTCCTGTATATAACATAAGTGGTAAAACTGCCATTTTCCAGAGCACTTCCTCAGCTTCTTGAGATTTTGCTTCTTGACAGTTGTCATCAGTTTGGCTCAAATAAACTCATAAAAATTCTTACAGGTTTGGATGTTTCTTCTCTGGAAGTGCTCTATTAGCTGGATGGCCCCTGTGTCCCACTGTTTCCGAGTTACCCAGAAAGAATCTTCCTGCCATGTATATTCTGCTCTTCCTTAACTCCCTGTAAATCCCCCACTTAATTCTGAAATCTAAAACCCTGCCCCCTTCTTTTCTCTTTTGTTCTAAAATGTTTTGTACACCTAATGTTGCCTCACTGTCTTGGAAATTTTTATGCTTATGTGAATTGCCCATGCACATGTATTAAAATTTGATTTTCTTCCTGTTAATTTGTCTGTTATTTTAATTATTAGCCTAGCTAGAATAACTTAAAAGGTGGGAAGAAAAATATTAATTTTTTTAGCCCCTACATGGGAAACCATTGGGTCTTTCACTATTAAATGTAATGTTACCTGAAAATTTAAAAATGCCCTTTATCAAATAGAGGAAGTTCCTTTCTATTCTCAGTTTGATGAGAGTTTATGTTGTTTTTTTAAAATCAAGAATAGATGTTGTGCTCTGGCTGGTGCAGCTCAGTGGATTGAGCACTGGCCTGCGAACCAAAGGGCCACTGGGTCGATTCCCAGTCAGGGTACATACCTGGGTTGCCGGCCAGGTCCCCAGTAGGGGGTGCTTGAGAGGCAACCATACATTGATATTTAACTCCTCTTTCTCCCTCCTTCCCCTTCTTTAAAAATAAATTAATAAAATCTTTTTAAAAGGATGGATGTTGTATCAAATGCCTTTTCTGCATATATCAAGACCTTAAATGATTTATCTTTTTTAGTCTGTTAATATGTTGAATTACATTGATTGATGTTAAATTAACCTTGTATTCCTGGCATAATGCTTAGTTGGTCTTGGCCTTTTAATATATTTTAAAATTTGATTTGATAAAATTTTGTTAAGAATTTTTCTATATATGTTCTTGAGGAATATTGGTTTGTAGTTTTCTCTTTTTTGTAATGTTTTTGTATGGTTTTGATGCCAAAATAATCATGACATCATAGAGTCAATGGGTAGTATTTCTTCCTCTTCACTTTTCTGGAAGGATTTGTGTTGAGGCAGCATTATTTTGTGTTTTAAAGTTTGGTAGAATTCACCTGTGAAGCCATATGGGCCCAGAAATTTCTTTATGGGGGTTGAACCATAGGACCTCATAATCAACCTGTTGTGAGGAATGAGAGTGAGGGAGGCAAGTGGGATTACTAGAGCTGGAAGTAAATTCACTAGGACAGAGAAGGCAGACCACGGCCAATGTCAGAAGCAGGGGGAAGATGAAGAGTTTAAGATGGGACATGTTGACTGTGGGTTGTCTAGGGGAAGTTTAGCTGGAGAGGTCCAAGAGACAGCTGCAGATACGGTCTGGTGTTCAGGGTACAGAAGAATTGACTTGGGATTCATTAATGGGTGGCAGTGGGAGGGTGTATGGAAGCTGTGGTTATGGATGAAACTGACCAGGCTGAACATGTGGAGTCAGAATAACAGGCAAGAGGAAAAGGCTTGGAAGGGGACGAAAGGGAAGCCATCCAACAAGAGGGCAGCTTACCAAGATTCCAAGCTTCGAAGGAACATTAGTGGTTTTATTTACTTGTTATATATTCCACTTGCCTTTTTGAATAACTTGAGTGCATTTCATGTTAATTGAGCATGCGGGATTTTTACTCCTTGTTAATGTACCAGCCTCTGCTTCTGAAAGCCCAGGAGGATAAGTCACATGGCCCAGCCCAAAAGATCACAACTCTTGTCACTGCACAGGGTAGGAAAGGATGAAGCACCCACTGCGGTCTTTCTCTTCCTCACTGAGTCTCAATGAAGGTGAAAGAAGCCACCTTTTACTGAGGACCTACTATGTGCTAAGCGCTATATAGGCCATTTACTTACTGACAGTATTTGTCCTTCAAATCCGAACAGGAAAATGTGAGAAAGCTATTAGCGCATTCTATTGGTAAAAAGAATCCAAAGGCTCAGAATTCTGGAATGTGCTTGTGACCTCAATTCTTTGCTGTATTAACGTTCCGCAGGCTCACCTCCTTTTCAGCATTTCCACCCCCTTGTTTTTCTCATTTGAACCAAAAATCTGCCTTGTGCTCCTGAGGTTAAGGTAGATTTGAGGCAAATCTTCTGGGGTTTTTTTTGTTTCCAAAAGCCTTTAAGACCAGTATTTGAGGAAGGATAGATTTTATTCATAATTTAAAAAAAAGAAAGACAAAAAGGAAGGAAGGAAGCCGGGCTTGTCTTGTAGCACTTGCTGATTCTGTGACATAGCTCCACCCACCGGGGCTGCTTTCAAGCAAGCAGCGTGAGGCCAACGAGTGCAGCAGTGGAAAGAGTGTGCACACTTCTGTGAGCTGCTGCAAACTGGCTCCGGCGCACCCTTTGAAACCCTCCCAGAAACTCCCTTGGAAAAGACTAAAAGTTGTGCTTTATAAAAGATTCTAATTTGGGTTTTTTGGACAGGGTTTTATCAGTTACTTAATCTAAACGCCAAGAAAATGTCTGACCCAGGGTTACCAGGCTTTGTTAGCCTTCCGATGGACTCTATCCTCTAGGCCGGCGGAGGCCCTGGGTGGGTGGTGGTGGTGGTGCTTGGCCTGTGCTGTCCAAGATTCTGCTCCTTTCCCTCCCTCTTGGCTTCCCATGTTTGTGAGAGAAGAATATCCTTGGCTGGGGTAGGGCCAGCAGTTAGGGGCATCCTTTTTAAACCTCTTGGCTCTGATCAACACTTCCCTGGAAAGCACTGGGCCAGGGGACTAAATTTTACTTTCAAATTCTGGCACAACCACCTAATTACGCAATTAGGTAAGTGATTGCTAGCTACAGTGGGAAAGGGAAGAGGTTCTGTGGGTCATCATGGGGCTCTGCAGCTCCCTCTGCTTGTCCTGCTGCCCTTGCTTTTAGAAACTGGGAAGGACTGCGCACTTCTCCTGTTCACTGTGCGAGTAATTTAGCCACCAGGGACAGGGCACATATGTGGCATTCATGCCATCATTTTTCTTTTCTGGGTATAGGGCTAAGCACAAGATTTTATTTCTGCTGAGCCCAGACTACGCCTCTTAAGCCTCAGTGTTGCCCTCTAGGAAGCAATTACCCAACTGATTGAAGGTGGCAGGGGCCAGGTAATAAGCCCAAATGCTTGTCTCACCTCCAGCCTCACCCTTCCACACCTGCTTTGTGATTGTGACCACAGGGAGCCAGAGAGAGGCCACCTGACTGGAGGAGGAGGAAGGGGCATGCTCCTTCCTGTCTGTTTCTTTTCTTGGAAGCATCCCAGGAAAGGTTCCTTCACTCCCGCAGCAGCAGCAGTTTCTTCCTACAGCAAAAGCTGAATGCAGTTTGTAGTTTTTCCAACACACTTGTAACCCCAGCTTCCTTGTGCCCCCTTAGGAACATGGGCACCAGCCTTGCAGCCCCTTGCTCAGACGTCTGAGTCTTGCCTGGGTGGGCACCTCATCCAAGCTTCCATGTTTTCATAATTTGGGCACTGGCTTGTAGGGGTGGTAGCTGCTTCCTGCAGTTATTGCTTCCACAAAACCCTGAGTTCTTTTTTATTACCCTTTTGGTTACCTGGTTAGCAATTCTTTATATGGAACTCTGTTAAAATAACTGGTATGGTTTCTGTGCCCTAACTGGACTGTGATGGTGTAATGCAAACAAAATCAAGCCTATTTGGCATCCCTGGACGGGGGCATTATGGTAGTGTCAGTGACTGAAGCTTTCGCTACAGGAAATGAGGCTTTTCTATGGTCCCAGTATAGTGCAAATCTAGCTTGACAAGCACAGCAAGGCAAGATAAAGTATAAAGGGCCCAGAATAACTTAGGTCTCTTGGGCTGAGGTGTCCAGGTGGCAGGCTACCCTCCCAGGGCACCAATTAAAACTCCAACTTTGGAACTTGGGTGAAGGGAACCTGAGAAATACACCTCCTCACCTTAGAAGATGAGCCTGAGATACATACAGAAAGGGGAAAGGACTGGACTAAAGTCACACAGCAGGTGAATGATGGCATGTGGTTAGACCCCAGGCCTCCTGAACCACTGGGCCTCCTTGAGTCACCAGCTGGTGTGTGACCCTCCTCATTTAACAAATATCCAGGCTTAAGATGAAGGTTGGGCCAACTTTTTTCTCTGCTACAACCAATAAAATAAAGAAAAAGACATTTATTCTTTAAAAAGTACATAACAGTGGTTAAAACACTTGTTCTTTTGTTTAACATGACCTTGTCACTAAGTGTAAATGCACCATCCCCAACTCTAAATTTTAAAAATCTAAGTTAATGTGGCAATAATATAAAAGAGTATGCACATACCTAAGTGCAGCTAGTTGTGAGACTGTGGGTATTTTTTTCACCTTGCTACAGCAATTCTAATCATACTTACCTCTCAGTGTTAAATTTTGGGGCAAAGTATTTCCTTAATAGATTGGAGATGATGAATGACTTAATGCTTGTTTGAAATGCAGTCTAGCCACTTTTCCCCTCATTGGTCTTTTTGATTCTAAATAAAATGTTTCCTTCCTTCCTTCCTTCCTATCTTCCTTCCCCCACTCCCACCCGTCTGTCTCTCTCTCCTTCTCTCTCTCTCTCCCTCTATCAGTAGCACTATTCCTGGCATAAAACCTGAGCTCAGTAAACACTGGAGATTATTAAGTTGTCAGCAACAACATGTGGTGTTTTTTTAAGCACTCTGTCAAGTGAAATTTCCACCTAACAAGATAGTTGGGGCCGCTTCTTTTGGGGAATGAGGACTCTTCTTTTGTCACCTCTTCCTAGAGGAAAAGGTCCCTTCTGGTGACTGAGCAGGCTGGCTGATCGCATACTCATGGCGACCCATCAATGGGGTCACTGGGTGTGGAGCCTGCTAGACTTGGCCTCCAGGAGAAAAGGTCCCTGAAGGCCATCACCCAACCCAGCTGGGTTCACACCTAGTGATTTACTGAGCACCAGGGCTACTGACACCTTTTATGTCCCTTCTTCTAGGTCAAAGGGACTCAGCAAGGGGAGAGGTGGCTGGGAACCCATCCCTGAGTCACCTCCACAGAACACTCCCATCATTGATGGTGTCCCTTTGCCCTGGAAAACAAAACCTAGGCCCCTTGACTATGGGCGACCAACACTTTGACACCACCTTTGAAGCCATGGTCTGAATTTACGACACAAGCGTGAAAGACCGTTTCAGGCTCTGCCCTCTTTCCCGGCCCCTGAACTTCATGCGGTCCAGAGTAAATCACCCTAATGGCCATTGGGCCGGCATTGTTGCGGATGCTTTATACCCACGCTGGCAGTTTTTAGGGTGGCTAAGGTGAATTGCCAAGTGTCAAGTTACAGTTGTAGCTTTTCCTTGCCTCATGCATAACTATGGAGAGACATAAACACTAAAGGTAGGTTCGGTGAGGACCTTTCAGCTACGAGGCTCAGAAAGGGAAGGAAAAAAACAAGGCAATCTGACTTCTAGCCCGCAAAAGGGTTGGCTTTGTCCAACACTGTGGACAAAGAAGCCACTCTCCCCTGGGAGAAGAGGTGATGCAGACCACCAGGTGGTTGCTAGACTTGCTGCCCTGATGAAAGGACAATGCTTTCCAGGACCCTCAGGTGGCCTGGAATCGGGCCTACCTGGCTTTCATCCTCGGCGTACAGAACTGGGAACAAAAAGACCTGTCCCAGAGACACTAGCCAGTTGCAGCTGTGGTCAGAAAAAAAAAAAACAAACCCAAAATGAAACCAAAAAAATCCCACCCTTAATCTCTTCTCCACTCCTATTTGTAGCCAGTGAGCATTTTCATGACGAGCTGATTGCACTGCATGTGAGTAACTGTTTACACACCCTCAGCTCTGTGAGGCCCAGCAGGGCACACACTGTCCTCTTCACTCATACAGCCAGTGGGCCACAGCCACTGGAGTAGCAGTCCCTAGTACACAGTCATCATGGGTGTGTGAGCTTTCTCTCCGCCCAGTGGGCGATATCTGTAACCCCCAGTCAGGTAGATTCAATGGATGAAAACTATGAGGAAGAGACCATGAATAATCTCCCTGTTCTGCAGAGGAGGAAACTGAGGCAACTAGCCAGTTTGGTTTCTACACTCTCTGTATGCTAATGAAGACGTTTAATTTGGGCACTTTAAACTTTAAATGACAGGAAACCAATTCTCTCAACAGCTTGCACTCACTCCATGGGGTTGTGAAGAGCTCAGCTGGTCCAAATTGCTCTAAAACATCCCACTAGAATCGGAATCCCAGAGGTGACCCCTAGCCCAACGTGACAGTTGTAAGTCAGCACTGAACGGCAGCCCAGGGACACAGCGATACAGCTGTCGCCACATGCTGGTGGCACTCCTCTAAGTGACTTCCTCAACTGGGCAGCTTGTGAGTAACAGTGGATTTTGTTCACAAAGTTGACTATGCCAGTCAAGAAACTCTGTCCTCTTTGGTGATACAAGTGGTTATCCTGTAAGCCACTCATAAACATTTATACCTGTTTATGGACCTCATGATGGCTCTTGTAAACTTGAAGGGCAGGTGTGCTACAGGAAGCTCTTTAAAGGACAAATACAAGTCGTCTAGTCATTCAGCAAAATTTATTGAGCACCTGCTCTGTGCCAGGCAGAGGGCCAGGGGTGGGCTCACCGTGATGAATAAGACCAGATGGTCCCTCGTGGAGCGCATGTTATTGTGGCGGAGACAAATGGGAATCATGCCAGCAAAAAGTTACTTCTGACTGGTGTGGTAAAGGCAACACCTGAGGAGCTCAGGTAGTTAACGATAGGGTGGTGAGGATGGATTTCAGGTGTTGCAACGTGGGCAGGCCAGTTTTAGTGCTGGTGTGTTTGGGGTTTGGTCAAAAAGATGGTGGAGACATTCAGAGTAGTGTCAGGGATAGGAGGTATTTGAAGCGTGACACCTTGTGCATACACCAGAGCTTCTCTTGAAGACAGTAAGAAGCAGAAGCAGTGTCGCTTCCTCTCGAATGCTCTGGTCAGTACCTGTTCCCAATCTCTACTCAGAAACCCAAGGGGCTGTTTCACCAGGATCTTGGGATAAAAATGGACCTCTTTGGTCCTTCAGACTTTGCGGGTGGATTGTAAAGAGGTACGACTTTTCTGCAAAAGTTTTGCAACATCTACCAAGAGTCTTAAAAAGGGCATTCCTTTCTGAACTTAACAATTCCCCTCCAGACATTAATCCCCCCCAAATACGCAGAATTGAGGACAAAACATTTCTGATAAAAATGTTCACTTCGGGATTGTTTAAATTATATAAAATTGGAAAAAATGGAGACTATGTAAATAATTATGGTATCTTTTCATGATACATTATGGTACAGTTTTGATGAATTTTTTAATCCTTGTAATTATTCACTATATAAGTGACAAATGCAAAACATTGAAATACAACAAAAACTTTAAAAATGTTAAGAGTGCATTTTTAACACACATAGAGATCCATGCCTGTGGAAGAGATTTTGAGTGTTATTGGTGGTTATCTCTGGAAGGAAGGGGGTGTCAGTTGATTTTCATCCTTAACCTTTCTGTATTTTCCCAAATTATCCTCAATAGTCATGCCTTGTTTACAATTAGAAGAAAGGCATTTAAAAATGTACCCTGACTTTAGGTTTAAAAAAAGCGTGTTCAAAGATATAAACTGCTTCTGCTAGTTCCTAACTTTGAAGTTGTTGAGGCTTGGAAAATAGGAGGAAAACAAGAAAGAGGAAAAGTGAATCTCCCTCGGGAAAAGTCCTGTGGGTTCCTTAACCCCGCGAAGGCTTGTTCATCCCTCTCCCCCGCCCCTGGCTGCTACTTGAGCGTAAGTAGTGGGAGAGTCCAGCACGTGAACAGCGGAGGAGTGTTCCCCCAGGACTGCTGGCAAACTTAAGCTCGTGTCGGAGAAAGATGCAAAGGGACGCAACACGCAAGGCTGATAGCGAGGGCTTACTCTGTGCCAGCCACGATGTTGTCTCTCCCTCTCTCCTGAATTTATTGCTGCATTTAATTCTTGCAGTGATCTTATGAAATTGGTACTGTCTGATTCCCATTTTAAAAATAAGAATATCAAGACCCAGGAGGGGTGTGTACCCTATGGCACACACCTAGTAGGTGGTACTGTCAGAACTGGGGTCCAGGTCTGATGGTGCTAAGTTGAGGAGCAGGAAAAGCAATAACTGGGAGAAGAGAAAGACAAAGGAGGGAG
Source organism: Anoura caudifer (assembly GCA_004027475.1). NCBI lineage: Eukaryota > Metazoa > Chordata > Mammalia > Chiroptera > Phyllostomidae > Anoura > Anoura caudifer. The sequence goes on along the minus strand of PVKU01015443.1, from coordinate 8,812 downwards.
AAACCCAACGTGAGTATGAGCAGGGGCTAGTAACTGCAGGATTCTCTTCACTCCACTCCCACCAGAGTACCAGAATGGGGTGCCAAAAGCAATTTGAAGAAGGGGAAAGATAGCTACCTTTGCCTATGTGGGCTTCTGTGATTCCAGCGTGAGCCTGGACGAGGGTTTCTTCTCTCCAAGGGCAGCAATAAAAAAGTGAAAAAAAAGAAATTGCTTGTGATTGATCACGGGTGTTGGAATTTGAGAGTTTTTCTTAAAGGTTAAGAAAGAGGCACAGGTTTCTGGAGCGATTGTGAAGAGAACTTCTGGGCACCTTCAAGACTTCCCAGGTTGATAGCAATGCTTGTTACTCCAATTTCACTTTTGGACAGATGGCTTTTCTGTTCTGTGCTACAGTTAGGAGAGCCCCTGGAGCTACCCTAATGCTTATCAGCTTCTGTCGAGGTTGGTTTTGGCACCGAGATGGAGCACAGAGGGAGTGTGTTGAGGTGGGGGGAGGAGGAGGAAGAGTTTTTAGAGGTTTCTGAATGAAAGAAGGTACAGAAGAGTTAGATGTTTCATGTGAAAGATAATGCCTGTTGCTAGTAATAGAAGGGGAAATGATTACAGAAAAAAATGGGCAGCATGGGTTTGAGCCCCTCCAAGGGGAAGAGAGGACCAGTTCTTGATACATGTCACCAGGTGGCAGCACTGGCACAATACAGCTGGGTTGTGGTGGGAAGGAAGTCACGTGTGATTGCGGGTGGTGTGGGGGATGAATGGGAAGCAGTGTTTTTGGGGGCTGGTAGAAAAGGGGAATATAGCACCCATCTGACCGATATAAAGAATGCCATTACTCATAGTCTGGATCGCCCTACAGTATTCTTCATTGGGACCATTTTCCTGAAAGGTGAAACAAGAAGGGAATTAATAGTTACTGCACAATTAGTATATATTATGTATTGGGCTGAGTTGTTTCATTTACTTACCTGATTTATTTCTGGAGAAGGGTCAGTGTTATACTGCTGTCCATGTCCATGAGTCCTTTTTCCTTTTTACTCAATCTCTCCACCTTAACATCTCCCCCCACTGGCTGTCATCCTGCTCTCCATCTATGAGTCTGTCCCCATTTTCCTTGTGAGTCAGGTTTGTTCATTAGATTTCACATATGAGTGAGATAATATGGTATTTGTCTTTCTCTGACTGGCTTATTTCACTTAGCATAATGCTCTCCAGGTCCATCCATACTGTTACAAGTGATAAAAATTTCTTCTTTGTTTATGGCTGGGTAGTATTCCATTGTGTAAACATCCCAAAGTTGTTTTATCCACCCATCTACTGATGGACACTTGGGCTGCTTCCATAGCTTGATGATCGTAAATAGCACTGTAATGAACATAGGGGTGCTTATGTTCTTTTGAATTAGTGTTTTGGGTTCCTTTGGATATATTCCCAGAAGTAGAATAGCTGGGTCTAAAGGCAAATCCATCTTTAATTTTTTGAGGTATCTCCATACTGCTTTCTACAGTGGCTGCACCAGTCTGCATTCCCACTAACAGTGCAAAAGAGTTCCCCTTTCTCCACATCCCAGCACTTGTTGTTTGTTGATTTATTGGTGATAGCCATTCTGACAGGTGTGAGATGGTATCTGATTTTGGTTTTAATTTGCATTTCTCTGATGATTATTGACATTGAGCATCTTTTAATATGTCTATTGGCCATCTGTATGTCCTCTTTGGAGAATTGTCTATTCAGGTCCTTTGCCCTTTTTTAAATTGGGTTGTTTAATTTTTTGGTGTTAAGTTTTTTAAGTTCTTTATAAATTTTGGTTATTAACCCCTTATCAGATATATAGGTGAATATGTTCTCCCATTCTGCAGGTTGTCTTTTTATTTTGTTGATGTTTTTCTTTGTTGTGCAAAAGTTTTTAGTTTGATATAGTCCCATTTATTTATTTATTTTTCTTTTGATTCCCTTGCCTGGGGTGATATAACAGATAAAATATTGCTACAAGCAATGTCTGAGATTTTGTTGCCTATGTCTTCTTCTATGGTTTTTATGGTTTTGGGCCTGACGTTTTAGTATTTGATCCATTTTGAATTTGTTCTTGTGTGTGGTGTAAGAAGGTGGTCTAGTTTCATTTTTCTGCACATATCTGGCCAATTTTCCCAACATCATCTATTGAATAAACTATCTTTAGGTAATTGTATGTGCTTGACTCCTTTGTCAAATATTAATTGACTATAAAGGTGTGGATTTATTTCTGGGCTCTCTATTCTATTCCATTGATCTATGTGTCTGTTTTTATGCCAGTACCATGCTGTTTTTATTACAATGGCCTTATAGTGTAGTTTGATATTAGGTAGTGTGATTTCTCCAACTTTGTTCTTCTTTCTCAGGATTGCTGTTGCTATGCAGGACCTTTTGTGGTTCCATATAAATTTTTGAAGTATTTGTTTTAGTTCTGTGAAATACATAATTGGAAACTTGATAGGAATTATGTTGAATCTATAGATTACTTTGGGTAGTATGTACATTTTAGTGATGTTAATTCTTCCAATCCATGAACATGGTACGTGCTTCCACTTATTTGTATCTTCTTCAATTTCTTTCTTCACTGTCTTATAATTTTCCACATACAGGTCTTTTACATCCTTGGTTAGGTTTATTCCTAGGTATTAAATTCTTTTTGAAGCAATTGTAAATGGGATTGGTTTCTTAATTTTCCTTTGTTATTTTGTTATTGGCATATAAAAATGCAACTAATTTCTGGATATTAATTTTGTATCCTGCTACTTTGATGAATTCATTTATCAATTCTAATAGTTTCTTGGTGGAATCTTTGGCATTCTCTCTCTATAGTATCATGTCATCTGCAAATAAAGACAGTTTAATACTTGCTTTCCAGTTTGGATGCCTTTTATTTCTTCTTCTTATCTGATTGCTATGGCTAGGACTTCTAATATTATGTTGTAGAAGAGAGGTAAAAGCTGACATCCCTGTCTTGTTCCTGATCTTAAGGGGAATACTTGTAATTTTTGCCCATAGAGTACGATGCTGGCAGTGGGTTTGTCATATATGGCCTTCATTATATTTAGATATGTTCCCTGTAATTCTTTGCTGAAAGTTTTTATCACAAATGGGTGCTAGATTTTATCAAATGCCTTTTCTGCATCTACTGATATGATCATGTGATTTTTATCCTTCATTTTGTTTATGTGGTGAATCACATTTATTGATTTGTGAATGTTGTACCAACCTTGCATTCCTGGAATAAATCCCACTTGATGGTGGTGTATGATCTTTTTGATGCACTGCTGTGTTTGATTTGCTAATATTTTGTTGAGGACTTTAGCATCTATGTTCATCAGGGATATTGGTGTGTAATTTTCTTTCTTTGTTGTGTCTTTATCTGGCTTTGGAATTAGGATGATGCTGGCCTCATGAAAAGAGTTTGGGAGCCTTGCCTCCTCTTGAATTTTATGAAATAGTTTGAAAAGGAGAGGTGTTAGTTCTTCTCAGAATGTTTGGTAAAATTCACCTATGAAGCCATCTGGTCCAGGGCTTTTTTGTTGTTGGGAGTTTTATTATTACTGCTTCAATTTCACTAGGTGTAATCTGTCTGTTCAGATTTTCTGATTCTTCCTGATTTAGTTTTGGAAGATTATATGTTTCTAGGAACTTATCCATTTCATCCAGGTTGTCCAGTTTTTGGCATATAGTTGTTCATAATATTTTCTTACAATCCTTTGTATTTCTTTGGTGTCAGTTGTTATTTATCTATTCAAAGAACTGGCTCTTGGATTCATTGATCTTTTGTATCCATTTTCTAGACTCTATTTCACTTATTTCTGTCCTGATATTTATTCTTTCCTCCCTTCTACTCACTTTGGGTTTTGTTTGTTGTTCTTTTTCAAGTTCCTTTAAGTGTAAAGTTAGATTTTTTTTAGCTTTTTTTTTTTTTTTGAGATAAGCCTGTAATGCTACAAATTTCCCTTTTAGGATTGCTTTCCCTGTGTCCTCATTTTCATTTGCTTCAAGGTACCTTTTGATTTTTTCCCTTGATCTCATTGTTGAGCCATTCATTGTTTAATGATATGTTATTTAGATTCCATGTCTTTGCATGTTTTTCAGTGTTCTTCTTGTGATTGATTTCTAGTTTCATTGTGGTCAGAGAAGATGCTTGATTTGATTTCAGTCTTCTTAAGTTTACCAACACTTCTTTTGTCCTAACATGTGGTCTATCCTAGAAAACATTCCATGTGCACCTGAGAAGTATGCATATTCTGCTGCTTTGGGGTGAAATGCTCTGTAGGTACCAATTAAATCCATTTGATCTAATGTGTTGTTTAAGGCTGCTGTCTCCTTGTTGATTTTCTGTCTGGAAAATCTATCCATTGAAGTCAATGAGGTGTTAAAATCCCCAACTATGACTGTATTTCTGTTGATCTCTCCCTTTAAGTCCATCAAGATTTGCTTGACATATTCAGTGCTCCTATGTTAGGTGTGTAAATGTTTACTAGGGTTATATCTTCTTGTTGGATTGTTGCCTTTGTCATTATGTAGTGTTCTTTGTCTCTTACTATAGCCTTGTTTTTAAAGTCTATTTGGTTGGATGTAAGTACTGCTACCTCAGCTTTTTTTTCCTTTCCATTTGCATGAAATACCTTTTTGCATCCCGTTATTTTCAGTCTGTGTATGTCTTTTGATCTCAGATGGGTCTCTTGGAGGCAGCATATATATGGGTCTTCTTATCCATTCAGCTACCCTATGTCTTTTGGTTGGAGCATTTAAGCTATCTACATTTAAGGTGATTATTATTTTTTGTTGTTTTTTAAAGATTTTATTTATTTATTTTTAGACAGAGGGGAAAGGAGGGAGAAAGAGAGCGAAAGAAACATCAATGTGTGGTTGCCTCTCATGCAACACGGGCATGTGCCCTGACTGGGAATTGAACTGGAGACTCTTTGGTTCATAGGCTGGGGCTCAATCTACTGAGCCACACCAACCAGGGCTTAAGGTGATTATTGATAGATATGTATTTAGTGCCATTTTATTGTTAGACTATTTTCCTTTGTTTTTTTTTTTTTTTTCCCTCTTTTTCTTTGTCTTCTTAAACAAGCCCTTTAACATTTGTTGCAGTACTGGTTTGGTGTTAACAAACTTTTAGCTTTTTCTTGTCTTGGAAGTTCCTTATTTCTCCTTCAATCTTAAATTGCTTTTCATCACCTTGAATTTTTCACACCACTCCATTTGGCCTGAAATGTTTCTGTTGAGAAATCAGATGACAGTCTAATTGGTGCTCCCTTGTAGGTAACTTCCTGCTTTTCTCTTGTGGCTTTTAGGATTCCCTCCTTGTCTTTAAGCCTTGTCATTTTAATTATGATGTGTCTTTGTGTACGCCTCTTTGGGTCCAACTTGTTTGGGACTCTTTGAACTTCTTGGATTTGTGTCTTTTTCCTTCAGCAGATTAGAGAAGTTTTTGGTCATTATTTCTTCAAGTAAGTTCACAATCACTTGCTCACTCTCTTCTCCTTCTGGCATTCCCATGATGCTGATGTTGTTATGCTTCATGTTGTCCAAAATGTTTCTTAAATTCTCCTCATTTTTTAAAATTCTTTTTTCTTTTTGCTGCTCTGCCCAGTTGTTTTTTCTACCTTGTCTTCCAAATCACTGATTTTATCCTCTTCTTCATCTAACCTACTGTTTATTCCTTCCAGTGTATTATTTATTTCAGATATTGCATTCTTTATTTCTGGCTGGTCCTTTTTTATGATTTCCATGTCTTTTTTCATGCTGTTGAGAATCCTTATAATCATTATTCTAAACTCTCAATCTGATAAATTGCTTGCCTTCATTTCACCTAGCTCTTCTTCTGGAGAATTATCTTGTTCTTTCATTTGGTGTCTGTTTCTTTGTCTTTCCATTCTGACTGCTTCTTTGTATTTGTTTCTATGTATTAGGCAGATGTGCAAAGACTCTGGTATAGGCCTTGGTCAGACACACTTTGTGATTGGCCCAAGTCAACCTGTTAGGAGCTCTCAGTGATCCACAGTGTGTGGCTCCCTCTGCTGGGCCTGTTCTGTACAGAAAGAACTAGGTTGGGCACCAAGGCTGGTTTTTATCAGCACCAGGCCCAGGAGAGGGTCAACTGAAGTCTCAAAGAGCTCCCAGTGATCTGCCTTCATTGTTAAATTAATCAATGATGGAGCCTCAAGCTGTAATCAGCAGCCTGGCTTAAGCTTCACAAGGTTGGGCAGAGTAACTCCTGCTAGTGGGGCTATTCCATCCCCTCAAGTGGATGCCATTTGGAGAGGAGTGCTCTGCCTGAGAAAGTTGGCTTCTGCAGTATGAAGAATGACTCAGTGCAGGGATCCTGGTGGCTGTTCTTTCTGTCCTCTCCCCAGAGCCACCAACCCCAGACTCTCCTCCAGTATTTCTAGACCATTGTGCCCTCCCTCTGCCAGAGACCAAGGTTAGTTGCTGCAAATGAAATTCTGTGCATTTGCCCTTTAAGAGCTTCTCTGAGTCTCCAGCTCTCTCCCTGGAAGGCAGAAATCCTGCTGGTTTTCACAGCTGGATATTATCTGGGTTCCTTTCCAGCTCTGGTACTATAAGCTGGGGAGACTAGCTTGGAGTTTAGACCCCACACTTCTCAGGGGTGACCCCCCCAGCCACTGAAATATTCCTCTAGAACTTCAGCTGCTACCCATGGGAGCCCAACCAGCATTCCCATGCCTCCTCCACACTCCCTACCAGTCTTGTGTTGAAGTCATTTCTTCTGTCCGTCCGTGGTTGTGAGGCTTCTCTCCAGCTAGTGTTCATTTGATTATTCAGTATGATTTATCTACAATTTAGTTGTAATTCTAGTTTGGCCCTGGGAAGAGGTTACTGCAGTTTCCTCTTACACTTCTTCTATCTATGATGTCTTCAATTTACTTCTCGTGTTGACTCCAAAGATCAGATGTGTCCATTGCTTAACCATCCTCACTCTTGTCCTAACTTGATTAAGTCAGTGTTTTTTAAACACAAATGAATGCAACGATTCCTGGGATACCTGTTACAATATATCAATTCCTGGGCTCTATTCCTACAACTACTGAATCTCAATGGGAGGAGCCTAAGAATTGTTTTTCCTGAGAATCTATTTTTAACATTCTTCAAACGTGATTCTGATGTGCTCAGCCTCGTTTGGTCAAGACTGGTGTAGGTGAATTTGCACAATTATGGATATAAACTCAGCTGGCTATAAACTGTTTGTCTTTGCAAGATTTTATGTGGTTCAGGAAGTAAAACGTCTCCTTTTATATTAATGTACTTTCCCCCAATCTTTGTCAAGCACTGCTCAGATTTTTTATGACATTATTTACAATAATTATTTGGGATTATATTTACATTTGGTGGTACAGCCAAAATACAGCAATATTTCACACCCTGAGGTATAATTTCCCATTTTACTTTGGATGTTAAAGCTGAAATATTTATTTGCATGAATTGAATTGAAAGGAATTCTCTGGTTAAGCAGAAAGAGTTTGAATTTTGGTTAATACCAATCTATAAAAGACCAAAGTATGTATTTAACTTCTTAATCTTCCCTTTGGTGGCTTCTGGCACTCTTTCTATCCTTGCCTATTTGAATGGGTTTAAGAGGAGGTTGTTTAACTTACATCCATTAAAATAAAAAGAGAGAGAGAGATTTGAGGGCAATTGTAAAGATAATTAAGCCAAAACCATTTTGGTCTCAAATACTAAAATGTTGATTCTAACAATGCTTTTTGGGAGTAGGTGGCTATGTCCTATTTACACGAAACTTTTACATTGTAGGAGGTCATCTGAGATCCGGTATTTTAGTCCCAGCAATTGACAGGTTGCACAGGGAAGCAGAATTCCCTGATAACTAACAATTTATAAAATAGTACCCCTTTGAATACCTTTGTCTCCTCCGCCTAACCTAACATCAACATCTATTCAAGCTAAAATCATTAAAGAAATCTTGCAAAGATGTAGGATTTTGTGAAGCATTTGGAGGGGTGTTGTTCGTGAATTCCTAGATTCAAACAAAGCCTTTAACAAATGTGGATTGGCAGAAATAATCCACTTATCTATTGAATGAGATAAGTTTTGAAAGAGAATGATTTGAATATATGTTATTAAGAAAGTCTTCGGAAAATGATTCTTATAGTTCCAGCAGTGGGATTGCTGGATCAAAAGGCAGTATCATCTTTAGTTTTTTTGAGGAAATTCCATTCCACAGTGGCTGCACCAGTCTGCATTCCCACCAACAGTGCACTAGGGTTTCCATTTCCCTACAACCTCACCAGCGCTTGTTGTTTATTGATTTATTAATGATGGCCATCCTGACTTCTGTGAAGTGGTATCTCATTGTGGTTTTAATTTGTATCTTTTTAATGGCTATCCTAAGAATCCTGAATCACCAATTCAAAAGAACCTATGTATCCCAATGTTCATAGCAGCATTATTTACAAGAGCCAAGTGCTGCAAACAGCCTAAGTGCCCCATCAGTAAATAAGTGGATAGAAAAACTGTGGTACATTTAATCACAATGGAATTCTATGCAGCAGAGGGAAAGAAGGATCCCCTGCCCTTTACAACAGCATGGATGGAGCTGGAGACATTATGCTAAGTGAAATAAGCCAGGCAGCAAAAGACAAATACCATGTGATCTCACCTATAAATAGAACATCATCAACAAAACAAACAAATAAGCAAAATAGAATCAGAGAGTTGGAAATAAAGAACAAACTGACAGTGACCAGAGGGGAGAGGGGACGGGGTAATTGGGAAAAGATGGCGGAGGGGCAAACAAAGAACC
>PVKU01015442.1:0-18352 GCA_004027475.1 Anoura caudifer | reverse complement strand
ATACAGAGGATCCAGAGACACATGAAAAGATGCTCAATATCGCTAGCTATCAGACAGATGCAAATTAAAACCACAATGAGATACCACTTCACACCAGTCAGAATGACCATCAGAAACAAAGCAACAATCAACAAGTGTGGGAGAGGTTGTGGAGTAAAGGGGACCCTAGTGCACTGTTGGTGGGATTGCAGGCTGGTACAACCACTATGGAAAGCAGTATGGAATTTTCTCAGAAAACTAAAAATGGATCTGCCTTTTGACCTAGCAATTCCACTGCTAGGATTATATCCTAAGAATCCTGAAACACCAGTCCAAAAGAACCTATGCATCCCAATGTTCATAGCAGCACAATTTACAATAGCCAATTGTTGGAAGCAACCTAGGTGCCCATCAGTAAATGAATGGATCAAGAAACTATGGTACATTTACGCAATGGAATTCTATGCAGCAGAAAGAAAGAAGGAGCTCCTATCCTTTGCGACAGCATGGATGGAACTGGAAAGCACTATGCTAAGCGAAATAAGCCAGGCAGTGAAAGACAAATACCATATGATCTCACCTTTAACAGGAACCTAAACAACAAAACAAACAAATAAGCAAAATATAACCAAAGACACTGAAATTGAGAACAGGCTGACAGTGACCAGAGGTGAGAGAGGAGAGAATTGCAGGGGAAAAGGGGAAGGGTTTGCAGGAACAAGTATAAAGGACACATGGACAAAAACTAGGAGGGATGGTAATGGGAGTGAGGTGGGGAGGGCTGGGGTGGTGGGCTGGGATGGGAGTAAAAGACAGAAAATTGTACAAGAACAACAATTAAAATAAAATTAAAAAAACAAAAGACTTCTCTTTCACCTTGGCTGGTTTGATCCTTTATTTACCTTGTATCTCTAGAGTGTGACACTGATTTAATGACAACCATGAGCCCTATAGTCTCAGAGATAATGCAAAGACTAAGGGCTTCAGCTGAAAGAAGCAGCCAACACACCCAAATAGATAGATCTGCCTTGGTTAATGAAGATCACAGATGGAAATACTTTTTTTTTTCCTGTGGACATGCTAGGATTTTAGAACTGATGCTATTAATCAATCTAACCTAAAACAGAAAGTTGCAAGTATGTAATATAGAGTATCAGAGGAATAGAAAACAAACCTTTAACTGAGTCTGATTTTTTTTTTTTTGAAAATGGAAAATGTTGCCAGCCAGTTTCTGATGTAATTGAAAATGTTTAGAAGCTTTCCTGAGGGGTTGATTAATATATCAAAATCAAAAAAGGCAATTTTGAGTCTAATTTTGTTTGTTTACTCTGTAATACAGGATTCTTGGCTCTGAAATTCTGCCATGCAGGGTGAAAAATGACTGTCAGTGTGAAACAAAATAGTCTATTGAAAAGAACATAGCATCTAATAAGGAACAGTGGATACCAGGGCAATGCATGATATCTGGAATTACAGAGTCTTAATCAATCTGATTGGTTCCCATGGGCAAAGGAGAGAGTGCAGATTTGGCCAAGGGTGTTGGTGGGAGTCTTTTGACCCACCCATCTCTTGGTACAAGAACCATAAGTGGGGACTTGGTAGGGAGGCACTCTGGTCTAGGCTGGAAGAACTGGGATAGTCCGGAACCTTGAGAAGTTGCATAGATGGGAGCATCCTGACAGGGGTGGAAGTGATATCATGAGGGAAAGGTTGGCATAGCTTCTGTAGGAGGGCCTGGAATTTTACTATGCTTCGGGAGCATTTCCTAGGGCTTCTTGATTTTGAATGAACTGAAATAGGTACTTATATTTTGGTACTCAGCTTTCAGAGGAAGAGGCCATAGTTTTAGAGAACTTCTTGTGCTAGAAGAAAAAAAGTGAAATTTACCTGAGTTTCCACTTATTTTGTTAAAATGTGTTTACTCAAAGAGAGAAAAATGCCCTTAGAGTGAATTTACATTTTCCTTTTCCTAGAAAACTCATAATTTCATACATTTTCCCCATTATTTTAATCATTAAGATCTTCCAGAAACTCAGTATTTTAATAGCACTATATCTACTAGACTCTTTCAAACCCAGAAGCAACACAAAGTCTTTGATAGGACCACAGGCTTGGTTTAGGGTTCAGAAAATAAGGTCACTCTACATAGAAGGAAGTTGAATTGGAAAAAAAAACCCCAACAACACAAAAATCAACATAATTTCCCACCTGTTTAGGTAGATGCTGAAGTGTTGGTGCCAGGTTGTCAAGCTCTGCTGGAATATCTCCTCTGATAGATTGATTGGGAGTTTATAGCTCAGAAAGCATCTTAATATTAAGTTTTGTGCCTTTACCCAAACTTATTTCCTACGGTTTCACTCATGAGGAGCAACACAGAATGTCCTCTTGTTTTGTTGTGATGCTCCTTCAGACTTGCAGGTGGTTATTTTATCCCCCGAGTCTCTTCTTAGGCCAACCTCACCACTCCCTTTAATCATTTTGTTCATAACAGGATTTTGACCATTGTAGGGCCCTTGACACTAGACTTTGGGTGTGGGTTGCCTGGTCTATCTTCTTTGGAATAGAACTGGATTCCCCTTTCCTTTTCCAAGTCTCTGATAATACAGTTCAGTATCGTTTTAGTTTATTTGACAGTCGCATCTTAATGTTGTTTCAGACTGCACTTGTGGTCAGTTGATGCCACTCGGCCTATTTAAATAAACAACTGTTTTTTCCCCTCTACCCCTGCCATGTACCTGTGCATTTGATTCTTAAAATTGGCATATGATACTTTACTTTTATACTTAATGTAGATGGTTTTGAATTCTGACCTGCCATTCAAATCTGTCAAACTCTTTTAAAATCTTGATTTTTTCATTGAATGTGTTGGTTTTTCTGTCAGCTGCAACTTTAAGTAGATTTTCCATGTTTCATAAGTGTTATCACAGTACTCTTTAAAAAAAGTATGCAGCCCTGACTAGTGTGGCTTAGTGGGTTGGGCGTAGTCTTACAAACCAAAATGTTGCTGGTTTGATTCCATTCAGGGCACATGCCTGGGTTGCAGGCCAGATCCCAAGTTAGGTGTGTGCAAGAGGCAACTGGTGGATGTTTCTCCTGCATATTGAGGTTTCTCACCCTGTCTTCCTTCTTCCCTTCCCCTCCATCTAAAAAAAATATAAATAAATAAAACCTTTGAAAAAAAGCATGCAGTTTGTACTGTGACAGATCTTAATTTTTAATTCCAGCTTCATTTACCTGCCATCTGATGTTGGCATGCTATTGAAACTTCCCAAGCCCAGTCTGCTTATCATAAAAATGAAGATAATAGTAATTTCTACCTTTTAGGTTTGTTGTTAGCATTCACAATAATGTAAATGCCTATTGCATAGTAGAGGATGGTGGTGGTGATGATGATGATGATGATATTAATATTAATAAATGTTTTATTGACATGGACTCAGAATAAATTCTCTTATTTTCTTTCTCCTTATCCAGGTCAGAGTTAATATTTTGAGTGGGGCAAAGGACAGAGCCATGTAACCTCTAGAGACCATTCTCCATGTTGACATACATTAGATAAATATTTTTAAGCCATAAATATTTATTGAGCACAACTATGTTTTAGTACTATTCTAGCGATTAGGGTCATAGTGGTAAAACAGATAACAGAGTCTCTGCCCTTACACAGTGGACATTCAAATATGCAGGGCTGCTGCTTAACACAGGGGTAACATTCACATAGAATTTTTTGGCTCTGCAAGAAGAGATATAAATACAGACAGAAACAGAGAGACAGGCCCACAGACACATACACATATACATCTCATAGTGCATATAATACAATGTCAGATTGTGGTAAGCTAGAATATATAATATCAAATATATTGGTGATAAGAACTATCTAGAAAAACAAAACAAGGTGCTCAGAGTATGATGGGGGCAAATGCTGTTTTATATCAGGTGGTTAGAGAAGATCTCTCTAGGAGATGATACTAGGGAGAGTCCTAATGACTTATGCAACTCTCTGAAGGGAAAGGTATAGTTGGAAAGATATTGATTTATAAATTGAAGTATTTTGGGGATGAATGGTCAGCCAGGCATTTATTCCCTTAAAAAACACTGTCTTATCCATCAAGTCCCAAGAATAAGGGACTTTGTAAATATGTTTGCCCTAATTAATATAAATGACAGATGGATCTGAATTTATTTGGAAGCTGTGGGGAGGCACAAGAGTTGTATTTCTTTGTCCATAACAAGGTTTTGCTCTAGCTGGTGTTTCCCCCTGAGCAAATGTGCAACTTCATGGAGTGTAAAGCAAAAAGGACTCTATCAGGTAGCCATAGCATAGTGTCTAAATCAATGTTGGTGACCTATGGGGTAATAGGAGCCTCCAGGTTGCCCTCATAGCCTTCACTGTGTGTATGGTGTCCCCACTTTCACCAGTCCTTAAACCTATAAAAAAAAGTGAATCTGTCCTGGTTCCTAGTGATCACTACTTCCTTTTCTAAGGGCACAAAAAGCATCCATCTAATCACTTTAGAATATTGCCATGTTGCAAAGTCACGCTTGTTGATTTGTAGATCATGGAATATTTTTTTCCCATGTTGAAAAATTGGAATACTATTTTTCCAGCTTTATTGTCTCAGTACCTTTTCTATTCTCCATGGTCCCTTAAAGATTACTGATAGTTACTCTTAGATTATATCTGCAAAGTCTCTCCATACGCTGGGATATAATTTGTTTAGGCCTGGAGACTTGAATTCATTTAAAACAGTGAGATGGTCTCCTGCTATCACCTTACTTATCTCATACTTCAGTTCCTTCTAAACTATATTTATTCAACCCTTCTGAGCTTAAAGATCATTCTCCTTGATAAAGAAGATAGAAATACAACAGAAGTTGAGATATATTATTTTCTTTCTGTTATTTGTTAATATCAGAACAAATGTTAATATCATCTGCCCCAAACAGCAAACATGCTTTTTAGGTTCATCTTTTTCTCTTTGATTGGAGCTGATAACAGTTGTGTGTGTGTGTTTTTCTGAGTTTGTGGATGAAAGGCTTAAGCATATTTCACTACAACGCATTACGGTATTAACCCTCCTATCATGTCTTTTCAGATCAATACTCTGTGCACATTCTCTTTTGTTTTCACATGCAGTCATGAGCCAGGGCCCTGGAACCACACAGTCCAAGGACAGATCCTGGCTGTTCCATTTTTTTTATAGCACTGACATCACGGACAGATTAGTTAACCTCTCTAAACCCAAATTGCCTCATCTGTAAAATGGAGATAATAATGCTTAGTTCCTGGAATTTGAGAGTAAGTGATTTAGTACACATAAAGGGCTTGGATTAACATCTGGCACATAGTAAATACTTATCACCACCACCACCATCACCACCACCATCATTTCTAATTTATTCATCTTTCAAATATATTTGGAAAGTCTGACCTTATCAGAGAGCTTCCAGGTCAGCCACATTTTGTCTTGGTTAGGGCATATTCAGTCCAATTGTTTGTATCTTGTATGTATCTCTGTGTACCTAGTCCTAAATAGTAAGAATTGATTTAAATAATGATGACATGAGGCTTTCAAAGATCTTGAATCAACAAAGAAAGATGAAATTACATTTAGAATGCTTATGGCTACAGCAAAGTAAATGGATGCATTTTAATAAAGACTGTCATTTGAGTCTGGTTTGAAATACAAAAAGAACTTACTTTTTAATCAGAGAACCCAGGTAACCAGTATACCCCTTTCCAAGTCTTCTAGCTTAGTTTGAATGCTAAAGGAAAACTTCTCTGGGTTCTAGATGAGGTCCAACAAATCTATAACACCTCAAGGAGATCCTAAAATATTGTTTCACAGTGGTATGAAAAGGTAAACTTGTAATCATCAAGGGAAGCCTGAGTCTATCATATCCTTATAACATATTAGGGCTGTTAGTGGAACCTGTGATAGAATTTGATTGGTTGCTGCATGGAGGGATTCTCCATCCCTCTGCCTTTATGTTTTTATGATGGGTTTCCTTTGGCATAACAACAATCACATTTATGGCTTTCTCTGATTGGAGACAGAACTAAATTTACTTAACTCAGATCTCTCTTTCTTGGAGCTCTCCTTTCTATAGGATACTAACACACTGGAAACTTACAGAAGCAGACACTGACTGTGTGGGGAAGGTCCTACAGCAATGTAGTGGTGCCTGTGATTGGTGGGTACATCTGCCTAATTGAAAAGCAGTATTAGCATGTCCATTTGTGGCCAAGACCCAAGTCAGATTCTCAAATCAGTTTCATCAAAAATAATGCAGCTGATATTCTGATCTCTATTTTTCTGTCTCCTGTGTTTTGATTTTTAAGGAAAGAAAGGGATATTATTTATTGGCCCCTCAAATTTCAAATGATGCAGATAATAAGAGTGAAGGTAAGCATTATTTATTAGCCTTTTTCTTTACTTATAACCAAGACAGTCTTTAGGCCACCTGTGAAAAAGTGAGCTGATGGACTTCCTCCTGGGAAAGCCTGCCCTTATTTCTCCCTTTCATCAGAGTTAAATAAACAAATAAATCTAGAAACCCATGATGAAAAGGGAGCTATTGTTAGCACCTAGACATAGGAAAAAGCTAGATTAGGTAATTGGAAAATGACTTTCAGGGGTAGGATGGGAGGCTTTCAAAAAAAAAAAAAATAGTAGGTCAAAGAGTATCCTGTCTTGGGAAAAAGGAAAAGTTTCAGCAGGATCAAGAGCAAAGATCATGTGGCTACACAGACGCTAAGATTGTAAATTTCTTAAAATTATTTTCTGGTACAACAATCCATGCAGTGCCTACATACATTTTTGGTCCCCCTCCCCTCTTTAAAAAGTACATACCAGGCTTAATCTTTGCTGAGCTAGAGAGAGCTGAAGAGTAGACTGGAGGGTAGAAAGAAAGTAAAAGACAGCCTGGATATGCAGGAGATGGGGTAGGGATACAAAGAACCCAAGAAGTAGGACCAAGTTTGAATACTGATTGATGAGTATGATACAAACAGACTGACCAGAAGAGAAGACCCTGGATGTGCTACATAGGACCTTCCAGGAGTAGAAGGAAATAAACAGAGGGAAAATTAGAGTTCTGAAAGTGAAGAACCAAGGAGCACTCTGGTGAACCACAATGTTAATACCAGGAAAGTCTGAAGACAGTAAGTATTCTTTGGGATTGGATGGGAGAGTGGTTTTCCCAGGGGCCAGATACGTGAGTTCAATCTAAATCCCAAATGAAATGTTTATTGATCAATTGCTATAAGCATGTTACTGTTCTGGGAACTGGTGAAAAAATGATGAGCCAACATGATCTAATTCTTGCTCTCATGAGGCTTACGGTCTAGTGGGAGGTAGAATCAATCAAAAAGAAAAAGCTGCAAGTGCTGCATGGTACAGGGTGCTATGGCAACACAGAGGCTGTACCTGACCCTGTAGCTGCTCCAGAGGAAGTTCCATCTAAACTGAGACCTGAAGGATATGTCACAGTTAGTCAATCAAGGAAGAGCATTGAGGGCAGTGTGAGTAGGAGATGGCAAGGCCTGGTGAATGGGCAAGAAAGAGCTTCAGATTCAGGCATTCAGAAATCTGCAAGTGGGTTAATACCATACTCTGATCACTTTTTACAGGCAGTCACTTTGCAGAAAAAAATAAAAATGGGCCTTGACAAAGTCACCAGGTAGAGAATGTCCCTTGATATCTGTTCCTTGGGGTATAAGGGATAGAGCAATAAAAAGTGGCAGTGAGGGGGTCTCCAGGTGAGTGGAGTGGGTGTTGTGAGATTCTCTGGATGCTGAGGCATTGGACAGAGGGAAAGCATGCTGCTTAGTCTAGAAGGAAAGAAAAAAACTGCATAGGAAAGTGAACCTTGTGGATGGCCAGAAAAAAAAAAGACAATTTAGTCTTCTATGTTACATTTTAATAATAGTCTTTTGTAACTGCATAATGAAATTTGTGAACAAAAGTTCATTTCCGGAAGAATAATCTCTAACTGATATGCCTCAGTAGGATTTGGCCAGGTTTTAATTTTAGTTTGAATAAATAATGCAGGATTCTAAGCTGAGTAAGATAAAAGGAAATCTCTGTACTTTCATCTCTCCATGATGGAAATAATAACTACTTTATTTCAAAACAAGTTTCCAATTAGTTTCTGTGAAATATTATTATCCCCTTTTCCCAGATACTGTAGCTCATTTTGAAACTTAATTTTGATACTATATAAACATTTCTGAAGCTTATTCTGCAGCAATGACAGTTATATTTGGAGGTAGGAATGCTGTTAGGCTGTAACTATATTATTTGGGACTGTCTTAAATAATGAAAGAGAAAATAATGAAAGTAAAAATAATGAAAGAGAATTAGTCAAAGTACAACTTCATTTCATGTCTGTTCATGACCTGGCATGAACTTATCTTCACCCTAGAGTACAGATCAAGGTTACTTCCTCCAAAGTTGTTCAATGAACTTTGTTTTTCTTCAAGACTAGTTATGCTTCACTTAAGCATAGATCATCTTGTCCCATTTAAAGAAGTGGTATTATTTAAATAATTAATATACTCATTCAATAAACACAATTAAGCACCCACTGTGCTCCAGACCCTGGGCAGTATGCTGGGGCTTATGTGGTGAATCAGATGTGACCTTTACCTTTGAGGCACTTACATTCTACGGGTACTTGAGAAATTCTGAGCACTTTGTGGGACAGGTTCCTCCACCCAAGTTTCCCCCTAGGCCCTACAAAAGTAAAGTAACACATTTTAATTTGTATTTTAAGTCAGGACCTGACCATTATCTGTGACTCATTCTAGATGGATAAACTGAGGCACAGTTACTCAGGCTCAAACCATTAGTATTAAGTGGTGATTTCAGTTGAAAGGTTTGTCTCCTGATGAATTCTTTATTCTCCAGGCCCCACAAACTCACTTTTCTACAATTGCATTGCACTGTTTGCTCTGTTTTTCTTTCTTCAATGCAGAAAAGCAGACTGGTGATGCTATTTTTCAGATGAAGAAAATAAGGCAGGGGAGTTTACTCAAGGCCACTTATCACTTTTATGGAGGAGCCAGAATCACAACTCCTACCCTTTGAGTTTCCAGGCTGTTGCTTAGCTACCAAACCTCCTTGTCTCTTCTATCGTACAGTGGCTGAGCAGGCACTTAATAATCATAATTCATGGTGCTGGCTAAAAGGGAGAGCTCAGAGTGATTCTGGGTAATTTGTTTTCACATACCAATGAATTTTATTTTTCCTATGGTCAATAACATATACCCATTTGTTTTAGATAGCATCCCTGTCTTGATGCACCATGAAGCTTTCTGATCTACATTGATGGTTTCTCTGTTTCTCAACTATTCTTTCTAGGGGAATCCAGTTGTTATTTATAGGTATTATACATTAAAAAAAAATGTTTGTCCTAGGGCTTCTTGGAGAAGAGTCTCACTACAGCATTTTTAAGAAATAAAAAGCAATTCAGTGTAAGTTAAATAAATTCCACTAGAAAGTAACATTTCTGCTTCCTAAAATATTAACTTCATCAATTAATTGATTAATAATGTTAAAAATATGTGAGGATCTGTTTGTTCCAGAAACTAATAGGAATAAAAAGATAAATTTGTTTATCCTTTCAATTATGATTTATTGAGTACCCAGCGCATGCCAGATATGGTGCTGATGCCGGGGTGTCTGTAGTTCTCCTCATGTTGCTCATAGTTCTGAAATGATCTGAAATGATCACTCAAGTAGATAATTGCAACTTTCATATAAGCCTCAAAAGAGAAGCACATAGAGTTGTGAGTGTCCATTATGGTGGCTTTGACACAGTCAGGGAAGGCTTCCCAGAGAAAGTGATGCTTGAATTAAGTTTTGATAAAAAAGAGGGAACTAGACAAAGAGGGAAGGAAAGAACATTACAGGCAGAGAAAGGGACATGTTCAAAGCCATTTGGTGAGTGAAAACAGGAGCTATAGGACTAGCATGGTTTGAAGTCAGAAGATGAGAGGAAGCTGGAGAAGAACCTGGAGAGAAGAGAAGAGGACCAAGGACAGACTATGCTTAGTGTCAGACACCTACATGGCACCACTTCAAAGTCTCAGTCAGATGCCAACCAAGGCTATGTGGACTGTGCTATACCAGCTCCCACCGATTCTATGCTGACCTCATCCAAATTGTGCCTGGGCTTCTCTGGTCTCCGGTCCTGGGGCCCTTGCCTGAGACCACTGATAGTGACATATGAGCAACACAGAAGTGCCAGGGAGTTACCATCCACAGGGCAACTCTCAACCATTGGCAGATGAAAGTCAGTGGGCGAATGCCTCTCCCGTTTGTCTCTGGGGGTGAATTTTGAAATGTATTTTCCACAATCCCTCAGAAGTTTCCCATGGGATTGATCACAATTGCTCACAGTGGTGGTCAAACTGCTTATTCTTTTCCTCCTCCCCTGTTTCACTCACTTTCCCTAATCCATGACTATTGCTCTCTGGGGCCACTTCCCAAATGAAACTGTGTACAGGCAAGACTTTGTCCTGCTATTTTTTTGGGAAGCCAGGTAGAGGTGCCATGTTAAAAAGTTTGGAATTTTGTCTTGTCAACGCAATGAATAATAGCCTCTTTTAGATAGGATGGTGAAATTAGCATTGTAGCTCTTCAGAGAGATAATTTTGGCTGCAGTATGGAGAACAGACTAGAGGAAGACAAAGGATAGGTGATAGTAGAGCAGTTAGTTGGCTATAGTAGTCTAGGCAAACATAATTGGAATAGAATGGGAACAATAAAGAGAGAGAGAAATAGACAGATTTGAGAAACACTTAGGATCTCTAATTGACAGGACTTGGTGACAGATTGGATATGGCTGGTGAAGGAGGAGGAGATATTTGAAATGACTTCTAAATATCTGACTTTCTTAGCTGGATAGATGATGATACTGTTCACTGATTTGGGGGACTCTGGAAGATCAGGTGTAGGGGAGGGAGTATCAGTTAAAGTTCTTTATGATCCAAGTGACAGAAAACCTAATATAAACAGACTTACACAAGAAGAAAATTAGTTGACCAATATAAATGGAAAAAAAAAAAAAGGTAATCTGGCTTTAGACAGGACTTGTTTAGGGCCTAAACAGTGTGTGACAAGGATCAATTTCTTGGCTCTGATTCTCCTGGGTACCTTTGGCCACTTAGGGAAGCAAGATGACCATGTACACCAAGTGAACACCAAGTACAGGAATAAGGCTTTTCTCTCCAGGAGCCTCAGCTAAAACATCACGATTGCTCATTTGTTATTAGATTACATGCCCACAGTCTAAGAGACACCTTTCCCAGGATATCCCAGGGGGATATGCAGATTGCTTTAGGTTAATTACTTTGTACTCCTAAAGTTGTGAATGAGCATGGGGTCAGCCTCACAGAGACCAGATTTTCCAAGACTGTGAGGGGGTGAAGGCCTTAAAGGAAAGTAGGATACTACTGTTTTAAGAAGGGAGAAATGGGTGCTGGGAGGGTCACCAAAAGTTCTAATTACCAGGAAGAAAGTTCTTGAGTTTTGTTTTGAATATGTGTTTGAGGTGCCTTTAGGACATTCAAGAGATGATGGATGCATGGGCTAGGTTTAATGTCAGAGGAGACTTCTGGGAATCATAGGGAATAATTTGCATAAAGGTAGCTATTAGAACTAAAGGAAATGATGAAGTCAGCCATCATTGTTGAAAAGCAGTAAAGGTTCTCCTCTGAGGAAAGAGGAGAACCAAAGACCAAATGTTGAAGGATTCCAACACTGAGTTGGAATTCTTCTAAATAAAGGAGAATTAACCTGAAAGTAGAAGGAGCAGCTACAGAGGTAGGAAGAAATCCTGGAAACCTCATTTATAAATAATAAAATATAACACACAATAGCTGCCTCTTTAGGATTCATGGTCCAGTAACCAGACTTGAGACCAAAAGTGATGGTAATGTAGAAAACTTCAATCCCACAAGTTAAGGGTATTAGAAGTGTAACCCCCTAGCAACATCCAGGGAGCACAAAGAGGAGAATGGCTAATTGTTTTGTGGGGAAGAAAGGAATCATGTGGGAAAAGTCTTAAAAGATGAACAAAATTTTGCCAGTTAGAGAAGGAAGAAGTTTCAAGTCTAAGTTGAACTTACATAGGAGATTCAGGAAGGATTCAGAACTAAGGGAGGATAACCTAAATTATAAGAACTTTAAGAACAACAAAACAAACAAACAAGCAAAATATAACCAAAGACACTGAAATTGAGAACAGGCTGACAGTGACCAGAGGGAAGAGGGGAGGGAATTTCAGGGGAAAAGGGGAAGGGTTTACAGGAACAAGTATAAAGGACACATGGACAAAAACTAGGGGGAGTGGAAATGGGAGGGAGGTAGGGAGGGCTGGGGTGGTGGGCTGGGAGTAAAAGACAGAAAACTGTACATGAACAACAATTAAAATAAAATTATTAATAATAATATTTTAAAATTAAAAAAATTTAAGAAACAGGCAAGAACTGAATAAGGGTATGTTGGCTCAGGGGAAAGGCTGGAGGTACCACATAGATCATGTTCGTGGGTGGTTATTTATCTTAGTGCTTGACTGTATCACTTCATCACTTTACTAACCAACTTGACTGACCTTTTTCCTCGATTGGCTGGTTGCCTGACATATGGTTTTTTTCTTTTTTTCCGTTTGGTATTAGAAAGACAAACTCTAAATCTAAAAGGTTTTTTTTTAAGGTGGATATTGACTAGCTGTTTTCTGTTACCTCCAAAGTGAGGACAGGAAGAAATATTACTATATTTCAACAAAGGCAATTTAAGTTAGACATTAGGAAGTGCTTTCTTATCAGCAACATTTATTTTACTTGTCTGTATCAGGTTCCAATTTACAGGCTCAGTCAGACAATGATAATAACAGTCTAAGGAAGAAAGGCTGTACAATAAACAAGTGAGCAAGAAATCAGAAATAAATAAAATCGGTAAGTTTTTTGATTTTTTTGGAGGGGAGTGTCCAGGAAGTTACATCTGGAGCAATCACCAAAACAGTTCCAACTAGCTAGGGACACGTGCTAGAGGAATTACCATTTAGGATTCTGATTGGCCAGAAGACAGGGACAGGACATACTTTCCAGCCATTTCTGACACAGGGTAGCTGTGATAGGCAGAATAATGAATGGCTCCTCAAAGATGTTCACATCCTAAGACTTGTGGTCAAGATGGTGGTGGCATAGGCAGACATGGCTTACCTCTTCACACAACCACATCAAAATTACAACTAAGATATAGAACAGCCATCACTCAGAACCATCAGAAATTGAGTTGAATGGAAGCCTGACAACTATGGAATAAAAGAAACCACATCCATCCAGACTGGTAGGAGGGGCACTCATGCATACGCTGGTCCCTCTGCCACATGTGGTGGATAAAAATTCAGGAGAGATTATCTCAGCAGTGAGGAGTCCTAGCCCCACACCAGGCCCTTCACCCAGGGTACCAGTGCCAGTAAGATAAGTCACCTTCTAGCTGCAACTTCTAGCTGCAAAAACCAGTGGGGATTAGGTTGGTGGAAGAAATGGCTTGAGCCTGCAGCAATTTCTCTTAAAGAACACACACATGGGTTCTCATCTGCTCAGACTCACTCCCTCTGAGCTCTAGCACCAGGGTGGAAGCTTATGGAGCACCAGTGGCATGCTGGGAGAGACTGAAGTATCTGGCATCAGGGTGAGTGGAGGCCATTGTTTGTTTTCAGAGCCCCTCCTCCAATAGAGCCAAAGAGACAGCAAACTGTGCCATATCCGAGGCTCCATCAACTTGGCTAACACTGATTGACCCACCTTGGAGATCCCCAGAGGCTCCACCCCACCTAATTTACCAGCCCACCCAAGCTGCTTTTCCATATTAATGGCTGGTCTTGACTCATACTGCACAGCTTCCTAAATCCTCTCAAAAAAGCAACAGCTGGCCTCAGTGAGCTCTGGGCCCAGCACTAGCAGCAGCCAGCCAGCCTATAGTCACAGCTTGGCTTTGCCTGGGAACCTCCAAGACCAGCACAAGTAGCAGCCATCTCAGATTGCTTTATAGCTCAGGCAGGATGGCCCCAGGCAAAACACGAGTAGGGGCTACCTTGACCTGCACCACCATGGAAACCCCAGGGCCAGCACACCCAGTGGACAGCTACAGACCACATTAGAGCACCACCACCCAGCCCCTGCACAGCTGATCTACCACAGAGGGAGGAGGTTGGTGGTAAGTGGTCACAGCCAATCCTTCCAGCTGACTGGCCTGAGTAAATCCCTCCCATTGATCTTCCAACAGCATCAAAGGCACAACTGCAAGAGGAGGTGGAACTGTAGGCCCACATGGAGGTCATGCCTCCAGTACCCATCTTGGGTAAAAGGGGAGGTTGTGCCACTGGACCCTACAGCACACCTACTACACTAGGCCACACTGTCAAGGCACAGAGTCAAAGCAGCTCTACCTAATATATAAAAGAAACACAGGAAGGATGTCAAAATGATGAGACAAGGAAACATGGCCCAAATGAAAGAACAGATCAAAATGCCAGAAAAAGAGCTAAACAAAATGGAGATAAGCAATCTATCAGATGAGGAATTCAGAACACTGGTTGTAAAGATGCTCAAGGGACTTTGTGAGCACCTCAGCAGCATAACATACATCCAGTCAGAAACAAAGGATACACTGATTGAAATAAAGAACAACTTATAGGGAAACAACAGGAGAGTGGATGAAGCTGAGAATCAAATCAATGATTTGGAACATAAAGAAGCAACCCCCCCACAAACAAACAAACAACCAACCAAACAAACAAACACAAAAAACCCAACAACCAATCAGAGCAACAAGAAGAAAAAATATCCTAAAGAAAGAGGATAGTATAATTTGCCTCTGGGACAACTTCAAGAGGTCCAACACTCACATCATAGGGCTGCCAGAAGAAGAGAAAGAGCAAGAAACTGGAAATCTATTTGAAAAATAATGAAAGAAAACTTCTCTAATTTGATAAAGGAAATAGACAGGCAAGTCCAGGAAGCACAGAGATTCCCGAACAAGATGGATGCAAAGAGGCTCAGTGTCAGACAGATCATAATTAAAATGCCAAAGGTTAAAGAGAGAATCTTAAAAGCAGCAAGAGAAGCTTTCATTTAGAATGGAAGGGCAGATAAAGAGCTTCCCAGATGAGAAAAAACTAAAGGAGTTCATCATCACCAAACCATTATTATATCAAATGTTAAAGGGAGTTATTTAAGAAAAAGATCAAAACTATGAACAATAAAATGGCAAAGATACATATCTATCAACAATTGAATCTAAAAAAACAAACTAAGCAAACAAGAACACAGACAGAATCATGGACATGGAAAGCATTTTGATGATTACCAGATGGGGGGTGTGTGTGGAAGTAACGCTGGAGTAGGTGAAGGGTTTAAGAAGTACAGATAAGTAGTTACAGAATAGCCATTGGGATGTAAAATACAATATAAGAAATGGAGTAGCCCAGGAATTTATATGCATGACCCATTGACATGAGCAATGGTGGGGGGATTGCTTGAAGGAGTGAGGCATGCTGGGTGGTGGGGGGCAAAGTAGGAAAAATCAGGATAACTCTAATAGCATAATCAATAAAATACAATTAAGAAAAAGATGTCCACTTCCTAATTCTTGCAACCTGTGAATACATGGGTGGGCAAAAGTAGGTTAAATAAACATAAATCACAATTAAGGATATGAAATAACACCAATAATAATAAAAGACAAATAATAGAAATAAATAATAAGACAAGAATAAGCTTTTGTGTACTCACAACTGTAAACCTACTTTAGCTCACCCCTGTATATTATGTTACATGGCAAGGAAATATTTAGGTTGCACATGAAATGAAGGTTTTTAATCAGCTGACTTTAAGATAGGGAGATTATTCAGGAGGGCCTAATTTTAAACCACAAGGGTCCTTTAAGAAGGCCGAAGAAGACTTCCAGCCAAGATGGAGGTGTAGGTGGACACACTGTGCCTCCAAAATTAAGGACAACAAAGATTTAGAAAAAAGAAAACAACCAGAACTGATAGAAAATTGAACTGTACGGAAGTCCAACAACCATTCATCCAGACCGGTAACAGGGCAGAATTGTGGCAGGAAAAAGTAGAGGTTGGTGGATCTGGGCGTGCAGGCAGCAGTGGCTGGTAGATCCCAGGCACACAGGTGGCAGCTAGTGGACCCTGGGCATGGGGTGGCAATGGTGTAGACCCAGTGAGGCTGCGCAAGGTGGCTGGCTGACCAGGTGCTCCCACATTTGCATGCAGATAATCCAGGTGAAGGGGAAGCCACAGATGGGACTGGAATCTGAGAGAGTGGAGCAAGCGCCATGGTTCCCTCTCAGACCCCACCCCCACATATAGCATCACAACCCAGCCACTGGGCTGCCTCACCCTGGGGAACACATAAGGCTCCGCCCCTCACTATGTAACAGCTGTGACCAGACCAAAACAAAACAAAACAAAACCAAAAACAAACAAAAAAAACCCCAAAATGGCTCAAATGGGAGAACAGATCGAAGCCCCAGAGCTAATTCATCTAAGTGACCAAGAGATAGCCAACCTATCAGATGCACAGTTCAAAGCCCTGGTGATCAGGGTGCTCACAGAATTGGTTGATTTTACTCACAAATTAGATGAACAAATGAAGGCTACACTAAGTGAAATGAAGGAAAATGCACAGGGAGCCAATAGAGATGGGAGGAAAACTGGGACTCAAATCAATGGAGTGGACCAGAAGGAAGAAAGAAACAACCAAACAGAAAAGAATGAAGAAACAAGAATTCAAACAAACAAACAAACAAACAAACAACAACAACAAAAAAAAATATGAGAGGCTTAGGAACCTCCAGGACATCTTTAAACATCCCTATCTGAATTATAGGGGTACCAGAAGGGGAAGAAGAAGAGCAACAAGTGGAAAACTTATTTGAACAAATAATAAAGGAGAACTTCCCCAATCTGGCAAAGGAAATAGACTTCCAGGAAGTCCAGGAAGCTCAGAGAGTCCCAAAGAAGTTGGACCCAAGGAGGAACACACCAAGGCACATCATAATTACATGAGCCAAGATTAAAATGAAGGAGAGAATTCTAGAAGCAGTAAGGGATAAGGGGACAGTCACCTACAAAGGAGTTCCCATCAGACTGTCAGCTGATTTCTCAAAAGAGATCTTACAGGCAAGAAGAGGCTGGAAAGAAGTATTCCAAGTCATGAAAATCAAAGGCCTACATCCAAGATTGCTCTATCCAGCAAAGCTGTCATTTAGAATGGAAGGGAAGATAAAGTGCTTCTCAGATAAGGTCAAGTTAAAGGAGTTCATCATCACCAAGCCCTTATTATATGAAATGTTAAAGGGACTTATCTAAGAAAAAAGAAGATAAAAAATATGACAGCAAATTCACAGCTATTAACACCCACACCTAAAACAAAAGCAAAGTAAGCAAACCACTAGAACAGGAACTGAAACAGAAATGGAGATCTCAGGGAGGGTTAGCAACCCTAAAATTAGCAACAGGGGAGTGGGAGGAGGAGAGAGGGGAAAAAGGTACAGAGAATAAGTAGCATAGATGGTAGGTAGAAAATAGGGGGAAGGCAAGAATAGTGTGGGAAATGTAGAAGCTAAAGAAGTTATGACACATGGACATGAACTAAAGCAGGGAATGCGGGTGGGAGGGGGTGTGCAGGGTGGAGGGGAATGATGGGGGAGAAATGGGACAACTGTAGTAGCATAATCAATAAAATATATTTAAAAAATAATAATAAAATTTCAAGAAAAAAGAAGAAGGCTGAAGAAGTTAGAAAGAGATGTGAAGATGCTATGTGGATGATTTTGAAGATGGACATAGGGACCATGAACCAAGGAATGCAGGTTGCCTTCAGAAGTTAGAAAAGGCAGGAAACAGATTCCCTTCTAGGGCCTCCAGAAAGTAAGGTTCCAGATCTGTTGACACCTTGATTGCAGCCCAGTAAGAGCCATTTTGGACTTCTATCTGTAGATCTGTATGATAATACATGTGTTTTGTTTTAACACATTAAGTTTGTGGTTATATGTTACAGCAGCCACAGGAAACAAAACAGTGGCTGAGATGGTCTGATGAATGACACACGTAGAATTGGTTTACTTCTGAGAGAGAAGCCAGGTGGAATTAGGAGAGGCTACACACTCAAGATATCATTCCTCTCTTTTGTTAATTTTTAAAACTTTTATTTTGGCATCACTTCAGACTTTTAGAAAGTTATAAAACTAGTACAAAAATTCTGTGTTCCTTTACATAGGTACCCTAAATATTAACTTAAGAAAAAATTCTTGCCTGAATATATGTTTTTTTTAAA
>PVKU01015441.1:0-18347 GCA_004027475.1 Anoura caudifer | reverse complement strand
ACTGAAATTGAGAACAAGAGAGGAGAGGGATAGGAATATCCAGGGAAAAGGGGAAGGGATTAGAGCAACAAGTATGAAAGACATATGGACAAAAGCTGGGGGGGGTGGAAAGGGAAGGGAGCTGGGGAGGGCTGGGGCGGAGGGACGGGATGGGAGTAGAAAACAGAAAACTGTATAAGAACAACAATTAAAATTTAATGAAAAAAATAGTCATGGGGATAAAAAGCACAGCATAGGGAATTTAATCAATAATATTGTAGTAACTACAGATAGTGCTAGGTTGGTACTTGAAATATTGGGGGATCACTTTTTAATGTATATGATTGTCTAACCACCATGCTGTACACTTGAAATAATGTTGAATGTCAACTGTAATTGAAAAATAAAAAAAAATATTAATAAAAAAAGAAGAAACTATAAATAGAATAATTCCCTCAAAAAAATCTGTACACTTTTTTATAAGAAATTAAAAATTATTTTAAAAATCAGAGTAACTTTTTATATTTCTATATTATACATGTGATTTGTGGTTGAAATATAAAGAAAAAGTATTGTGGATCATAAAAGATATAATTCATTTTTTCCTTTTTATTGAATTTATTGGGGTGACACTGATTAACAAAATTACACAGGTTTCAGGTACACAATTCTACAACACATCATCTGTACACTGCATTGTGTGTTTACCACCCGAGTCAAGTCTCTGTCCGCCACTTTTTATACCCCCATAGAAGTACAATTCTTAAAAGTGATTATTTCTAATAATGTTTTATAGCATAGTTTGAAGAACTACATCAAGACAAGATCTAGGAGTGTTTGATTATGATTCTGACTACACAACTAGTTAGCCACTAAGTACAAATGGATCAATCTGTTAATATTTTTAGACCTCAGTTCTTCACACATTATTCAGCTATAAATGAATATAATATTACTAAGACATTAAAAGCAGTTACCAAGTAATTGACAACTCTTATTCAGAGTGTTGAAAGGGAAGTACATTATTCAATTAGGTCATATTTGTATGTTCAAAATATATCTATTTATTGGAAATACAGATATAGGGTTCTAAGTAAATGTACTAGAATCAGATTTAATCAAAGTTTTATAGCAATATTTGCTACAGGAATTCAGAATGACATTCACCCAGGAATGTCAATATTACAGTTTTGGCACCATTATTTCAAAATTATTCCTAAAATTAAGCTAACCTTTAAATTTGCCAAAAGTATATATACATGCCTTTGGCAGAAGTATTTAGAAATAATACAGTAATATTTTAAATATTTTATTACACACAGAAAATATATGACTAAGACTAAACAACTTTTCAGAACTACCACATACTATCTATGGTTATATATAGTTCATATGATATCAGTAGATTAATTTACTTCAGAGAAAATTAGGTAGTGTGTGCTTAACTAAACCGGGACTTATAATGTATTGAACTAGAAAATGTGACCACAACTTTTGAAGAACAAATATTTGTATGATACATTACTGGCTTTATTTATTAAAGTCTAATAAATAATATACCATCTTAATGGCATTTCAGTTGTTTTTTAATGTGGGTACTTCCAGAACTTATAAACAAGTGCATTTGATTCTTTATTTCTACCTTCCACTAGACCATGTTGGCAGGAAGAGCAGGAGAAGGGAGCGGGGATTAACTCCCATCAATGCACAAAGTCAATGGCACTTGTGATTACACGCATTATAATAAGAATTCATACTTTGTCATAAACACGAAACATCAATTTTTGATTGTATAATCCATAATAAAACTATCAAGAGGACTGGATTTTCAGTTTATAAAGAAACATGTTATTTCCCCATAGACAAATCTACATGAGAAGCCAAATTCTAATCATAGTGGAATTTGTAGAGTTTGAAATAAGAGAAGGGGCAGCTATTACAAAGTTGACACAACTGCTTATGATTCTCCATCATAGTAGTTATTACACTGTAACTATATGTATGTGTGTGTGTTTGTCTATTGCCTTTTTATTTGCTGTTCATACATTTCACAAAGACCATGTCTGTGTTTCTATTCAGAATTTAGGATAGTGTTCAATATGTAGGCAATAAATATTTATGGAGTATATCAATAAAGAAATGACTGGCTAATAATATGTAGCTACGCTCTCAGAGGCTTTTTGAAATAGTAATTAAAACTGTAACCACAAAAAGAAAGTAATTTGAGAGTATTTACAAGTTAGTTGAAAAAACAAATATTACTCTCAGACTCTCTTTACTCTGAAATAAAGTAAATGTATATCATCCCTTTCTCTTAAGATTGATTCTGGTTGCATTTCTGGTTGAGAATATATATATGTACACATAAATATAAATACATAATTATGCATATATAAATATATATATAACTTCTCAAGAATAAATTATAGTAAGAAAAAGTAAAAATCCAGGCACTGAGAATAGAAATATTTCTTGAATGCTTATTAACAACAGTCTTCAATAAAAGACTGAATTCTTACCATGCAGAAATATGTGTTCTTTTCTTTTAAAAAAATAAAACATGGATTCTCTTTGCTGTAATAAAAAAATGGACTTAACCCTCAACAATTGGCCTGAAACTTGTACTTATCTATGCTCTCCTTCATTGGAATGTCTTGCCAACTTATAGTGGACGGAGTTACATGGGTTTTTAAAAGCAAACAAATGAACGTAATCTTACACTCAGGAAAGAAGGAAGGTCGGAAAGAATTTTGTTGTATAAGCACTGAGTCTATTTGCCATGTGGCATGTTTCCAGCGTGAGAAAGAAAAATACCAAATCCGAAGCTGATATAAATGTTTTGTATATACATGCAGCGTATTTCTGTGCCAACACCAGAAGTACACTTAGACATGAAGGAGGAAGGCCAAAAGAGAGGATGTAAAATCCCAAATGACCGTTTTCAAGAGAATTATTGCACTATCAGCAGTATTCTCTTCCATTGGAAAGACTGCTCTCTGCATATTTGTATATCATTGTGGGTATACTTATGCACGAATACATAATGTATACCACCAGGACAAGACAGATGCATGTGGACACCCTACGCAAGCTATAAATTGGCACTCCTTCAAATCCTTCCACATCAATATGCCTTCAACATATGTTCTCGTCTACATTCACTTAGAAGAACGTTGACTTCTTTTTGGCAGAAAAGGAGAGAGGACCGTTCACTAGAGGGCATCGCTAGTATCTTCCTATTTCTCTCAAAAGATTTGCCCCTAGGCCTATATGCTACCTGGCAAGGCAAATAATCCTGCAGTTCGTCCTCCAGGGGGCAGCCTAGTGTTTCTCTATTGATGCCTATTGACTTACCAGATTTTCACACATCTGCTTAAATAAATTATCAAAGAAGTCCCCCAAACTAATGTCATTCTTCTACTTTAAAAAGGATCTGCTAAGTGAAATCTCTCTGTGTTTACCTTTTAGTGATTTTTAGGTGCAGTTTTGGCTTTTCATCCTGAGCAATTGCCTAAGTGACCCTACACTTAAACCAATCGCAAAGCTGTGCAACCTGACCCAGCTAAAGGTGAAATGGAAGCAACACTTGAGCTTTCATCATAAAAACTAAAACAAACAAAAAACCCCTCATTTCAGCACCATCTGTCCTCACCAATTTTCTCCTCTTCTTCGGGAGCCTTGTGTTCCTCTTCCCATTCCTCTCACTTTGAATTCTGTTTTCAGAAAAAAGCTCATGTCAGTCATTTGCATACGTTGAAGTGAGTGACTAGATATTTTCTTCTCAAGCACTATCCCTGTTCAGATATTCTTAGTGCATAAAAACCTTTGTTTCATTTCAGATATACTGTAAAAATCAAAAGACAAATAAAAAAAGATTTTGTGAGTGATAAAGAACATCTTAGTGTAGGCACATCACCTACAGAGAAACTTGGAATTTAGTTTTATTTCTTTTTTTTGGAATCAGAATATAAGTTGGAAGTTTTACAGAAAATTAATTATTCTATGGTTTAGTGACCATGGGATGATTTAGATTGATGTAGCTAATTTAATTTCCAAACCTAAAAAATGGATGCCAGTTTTCATATATTTCTGGTAGAGATCAGATGTTGGAATATATGTATATAAGTGTTCACATGGGAACACATGTGCAGACATGCAGGAACATACACAGTCCGAATAGGCTAAAAAAGGATAAAAAGATTTAGTAGAGATTATACTTGGGCCCCTATCCCTGAGATACACACATACAAAAATATATTTACATAGCTAAAAAGCATGTCGGAATAAACATTGTTAATTTTTTTAGGTATGAAGTGTGGACACAAAGGAAGTTTCAGAAACTGTACAGAGTTCTGTAGACTCTTCACCCACCTTTCCCCAACAGTGGCACATTATATAACCGCAGTATAATATAAAAAATGGGAAATGACACATTGCTGCTTACTACACTAATTCCTCACCACTTCGCAATCTGCATTTATTTGTGGGAACATACAGGTCTGTACAATTTTATCACATATGTGGATTTGTGTAACTAACACCAAAATTAAGGAACAGAGCAGCCCCATCCCCATAAACCAACTCTGGCATGCACACACACTCTAACAGTCCTGAGAACTACTGCTATGTTCTCTATATTTTTCTCATTTCAAGAATGGTACGTAAAAGGAGCAATACAATATGAAACATTTTGAGGCTGACTGTTTTTTACTAGGAATAATGCTCTTGATGTCTCTTCAGGTTGTTAGATGTAATTAAAAGTTCATTCCCTTTTTATTGGTGAGTGGTATTTCATTATATAGATGTATAGGAGTTCACCAAAGGAAGGCTATTTGGTTTGCTCTTAGATATTGTCTGTTGTAAATAAAGCTGACATAAACATTTATGTACAGGCATGTATGCATGTATGTATTGTATGAATGTAAGTTTTCATTTCTCTGTGATAAAAGCCTAAGAGTATGATTGCTGATGTACATAGTAAACGCACGTTTACATTTGCAAGGTAGTGCTGTAACCTTTCGTGTGTGGTTGTGCCACTTTCCATTCCCACCAGCGAAGGGAAAAGACCTGGTTTCTAACATCCTCACCTGCATTTAATATTATCATTATATTTTATTTTCCATTTTCTTATAGATATATAGTGATATATCATTGTGCTTTATTTACATTTTTCTAATGGCTGGTAATGATGAAGATCTTTTCATCTATTTAGTCCATGTTCTTATTGTGTTCATATCATTGGCTTGCTTTTTAATTGGATAGCTTGCTTCTGTGGAGTTTAGAGAGTTGTTTATAATTTTGGACATGATAGCCTTTTAGTCAAATATGTGATTTGCATATATTTTACCTAGTCCATGGCTGGATTTTAATCCACTTTAAGGGGTTTTTATACTGCAAAAGTTTTTAATTTTGAAGTTTAATTTGTTAATTTTTTTCTTTATCAATTATAATTTTGGTATCATGTTTGAGAGCTCTGCATCTAGCCTTGGGACTCCTTTTACTTCTGAAATTTTCATTGTTTTATATTTAAATACATGATTCATTTTGAATCAAGTTCTCTATTCAGCTTCACTGATCTACATGTCTATTCCTCTGCTAATACCACACTGTCTGATTTACTGTTATTATATAGTAAGTTTTAACACTAGGTAGAGAGATTTCTTCCATTTCTTCTTTTTCCTAAACCTTGTTTTGGGTATCCTAGTTTCTTTAATTTCTCATATAAATTTTAGCATAAAATATAAGCTTGTTTGTATGTGTAAAACCTCTTTAGGGATTTTGAAATTCTTTGTGTAAAACCTATGTTAACTGTTTCAGAGAGGATCGACATCTTTACTACATGGGATCTTTCGATCCATTTACTCGGTATATCTCTCCATTTATTTTGATGCTTTTTGACTTAGTTCATCAGTATTCTGTAATTTACATTATACATTTCCTTTACATTTTTCATTAGATTTATAAAATTCTAGGTATTTTATTTCTTTGGGAGTCTGTAAATGGTTGGCAAAAAGCATCCAGGTGGGCAAGGACACCGAGCAAAGGGACTGGTATCTGCTGCTGCTGGCAGTTCAAACTGGCTGTGAGCTCTTTGGAACTTGTAACACTAATTAAAAATGACATTATGCCGAACTTATGGACCAGCAACTCCACTCTCAGGTATACACATTAAGTGGAACAATTACTCACTGCATACATGATCCAGGAGTCAATCAGGTACAGAACCTGCAGCAGTGTTCACATAACAAAGGACTTTAAACACAAAGTGTTTAACAAAGCACTGATAACATTCCCTGAACAGGCAACGACCCAAATGCCGTAACTAATATAGTATATTAGTAAATTGCTGTATAAATGCACATTGGATTAACATTCAAAATGAAAATAATAAAATACAGTTAAATGTTTCAACATGAATAAATGTCATAGAAACATAGAGTGAAATAAGTCACAAAAAATGTATGCAAAACACTCCTATTCAGCAAAAGTGAAAATAATACAAGTAGACAATGGATTTTTAAGGAAATAATATAATATTACAAAAAGCAAGAGTGTGATTAACAAGATATTTAAGAGTAGAGCTTACCTCTTGGAAAGTGATTATACTCTATTAGAAAGGGACATAGAGGCTTCTTTGGTGCTGGAAAAATTCTATATTTCAATTTAAGTGGTAGTTATGTGGGTAGTTATTGTTTTATTGATTAAATTATAATTATATGCAATATTTTACATATACTATATTTCCCAGTAAAATAAAATAAAAATAGAAAAAAATGTTATTACTCCATTTTATTTCAATTTAATTAGTTAGTCTTTTCTCTCTGACGTGGATAAAACACACACACACAAACACACAGTTTTTCCTTTTTGCTTCATTTTCTTTACAGCTTAACCTTGTGTATATATGATCAGCTTTAAAAAAATGAATAAAGTAATGTGTTTCTTTCTCTGTACAGGTCTTTCAATATTGATGTACTTTATTTCTTTTATTCCAAATATCAATATTACATTGAAATATTTTCAGAGCTTTCTGTGGGGAGAGAAAAAGAATAAACAAACTAAATCTCTCTTAAGTCATTTTTCTTTTTAAAAAGCTTTTAGGAATTTTGTAAAATCAGGGATTTATTATAATCGAAGAAAGCTTTTTATTCTCCTTCTTAGAAGGATCAAATAGTTAGTATTAAAAGAGGAAGAAATTTAACTGACATTTTAATAAAGCAAAATGAATATGTTCCTCATTAATTTGATAAATGAACAAAGCAAATTTTATTTTGTAATGCTTCCATAGGGAAATAAATTCAGAGAGACATGTAAGTAAGACATAACTTATACCTTATTTTATTTAAAAGTTTATTTAAGAAATAATTTAAATGTATAGATATGGGCAATAAAAATAACAAATCTCTTAAATGAAGATATAGATATGAATGTTAACCCAATATGTGAAACAATGTATTAAATAATAAACATTATATTTTTTTAGTTTAATTACTTAATTAGAATAATTAAGGAGTATTATTTACATATAATGAGACTTTAGTTATTATTAGTAAGGACCCTTCTTTTATGCATGAATAAAATCAGCTAGGTACTTTTATTTATGTAAGTCATCTTTATGTCTCCATACGTTAGTTAAACTGTTTTTCACAGCATTGTAACTAGCATGAACCACATAATCAAATACTGAAAATGCACAGGCATTTATCGGGAGACAAATATGTCTTATTCTTCTTTAGGAGTCATATTTCTTTTTCTAATCATGAATTAACATCT
Source organism: Anoura caudifer (assembly GCA_004027475.1). Classification (NCBI taxonomy): domain Eukaryota; kingdom Metazoa; phylum Chordata; class Mammalia; order Chiroptera; family Phyllostomidae; genus Anoura; species Anoura caudifer. The sequence goes on along the minus strand of PVKU01015441.1, from coordinate 10,595 downwards.
TGCCTTGTAGTTCATCAAATTTTATTATAATTCTCCCTGGGTTGGGTCCCAAACAATCCTAAATCCCAAAGTCAAACTTAAATCCTAAATCCTAAAACTCAAACTTAATTTGCACTCTGCCCCAGGCGAACATGTCTTAGCATATTGCCAAAGTTAATATCTGTCTAATTGGTCACATACTTGCTGACCAAAGAAAAGTGTTTATGTAAGTGATTTCAGAATGATAGGAATAAAAGCAGTAATATTTGTTTGGGGTACTTTGCAGTTCACAATGCAATTTAAAGTCTATTTTGCATATCATTCTTAGACAAATAAATGACAAATACTATTATTTTACAGATTAGAAAAACAGGCTCAGGCATCCTAAGAGGTATGCAAAGTTATGCAAATAGTAGGTTTGGGTAAAGGTTCTTTCGTGATTCTGTCACATTTGTGTTTTTCTTGCAAGCAAAGTCACTGACTGTTCTTTGACTCTAGACACTTCATTTCAAGGACACTTGCATGTAGAATAATCTCGCAAGACTGCGAGAGTGTCTCCTTCAAAGCAAAGGTCAGGCAAGTTTGCTTGCAGCCCCCCAAAACAACTTTGGGTTTCTTCAGCTTGATATTTCTTAGCTGTGATGCAAACCTGCTGTGTTCTCATATCCACCTGGGCCTTTTCACATCAGCCCCTTGAGCACTGGGATCAAGGAGAACTGACCCGAAACCAAAGCTATGATTCTGTCTGATCCAGAAGTCTCATGTCTTCAGCCAGTACCCATGAAATTAGCCAACTTGTTAGTTTGCAAGTGTGGTAAAATCTCAGACTTGTCGTAGTTCTTGGAAATAAAGTGTGAAGCAAAAGAGCCAAAGATTTCTTTAGTTTCATATTTTAGTACACATTTTATACAGTACAATGTATCCTAAGATATCAAATTAATATATTCAGTTTCCACAGGATTTTTTTTTACATAAAAAAGGTGGATACATGTGCCAACATTTTACTTTTACACGTTTGTTGCGTAGGCTATCTCTGGAGGGAGGTGAGCAACTGATGACCGTGGTAGCACCTGACAAATGGAACTATGTTCTTCAAGATGTTAGGTAGGCTTGTTTTTTAACCATGCACATATGTGCACCTACTGAATGACATTCTTTGGGGAAGGCAGTAAATTATAACAGTGGATAAAATCAAGCTTTCCAGGTACACATTCTTGAGTAATTGACTGTCTTACATTGATCAGATTACTTAAAACTAAGTCTACATGTTTTAATTTCCTTATTAGTAAAATTGCACAATTAAAACAATCACATTGCAGATTGTGTGAGTTAAATGAGTCATTACCTAAAAATTTTTAATATATATAGTGTTTTAGAATAAATGTTCATTGTCAGCAATATTGACTCAAAATAAGTTTTAAATGACTTTCAAATCACTGTCACTTGTTGATATCCTTCTAAATTAATTTTAAGTGACAGAACATTTGATTGGATGAATACAAGATACAACATAAAATAAAAATACTGATACATATGTATGTGTGTACATATATATGTATATATAGTGCCTTTAGTTCATACTGAGGTGAAAATTGCTGATGTCACAACATACTCTTTGAACATTTTTCAATAGGAGAGAGTTAGAGAAGAGCACTGAATGCCTTAGCAGAGAGCTAAGGATGCCTTAGATACGGCAAGAAACTTACAGAAGGAAATCTCAGGGGTGAATATACAATCTGTTCTGACAAATTTGTTCCTTAGGTGAGCATTGCTTCTGTAAATGGTTACTAGTTAATCTCTTTCCCTTAGTTTTCTTATCTGTTAACTTATTCCTTAATTCAACATTTATTTATGCAGCACCTTCAATCTATCAGGCTAGTGATGAAAACAAATGTTAATCCAATAACACACCATTTGTGACAAGTAGTATTATTATAATCATTTAACAAAGGTGAAGACTGAGGCTTAAACATGTTATGTAACTTGTGGAAAGTCACACAGCTCAATTTTCTTGTCAAATGTTGATTAAAATGCTACCTATTTTTGAGGTTTAAATGAGATAATAACTGCAAATCACTTACTACAGCGCTTTTAACAATTATCGAAGATATACTGTCCTTCTCAAATAATCTCTGACATTTCAGGAATTGCCTCATCCCAGTATTGCTTTTTTGTAAGTAAAAATACCACTTAAGCAGATAATGTACCTTAATGCTCTTGTACATCGTACCCATTAATATCTTCCATTCCCCCGATGATGGGGCATTGCTGAAATTAAAATTCTGGAAGCTCAGCTTCTTGGGCTCTAGTCCTGGAGACCTAAAACTGAAAAAAAAATAGAATTTGTCTTTTCTTGCATAACGACTAGTTGACTGTGCATGTTGAGTCTTAAGACATATCAGAACCTTAACTACAGTTATAGCAATGCAAACACTGGCAAGACCAGTGATGTTCTGTGTCAGGCCAAGTCTAAGTTCCATTTTCAATTATCTCTAAGTTTCTCAACTATGGTGGCAAATGTGCACAAGATGTACTTGTCAGATATGTATTATTGTTGCTTAAGATAAAAGGTTCATCAAAACCTAACTCAAGTTAAAAATGTGAAGCAACCGCATTGAAGGCTGGCAAGTCATTTCTGCCAAGACATTTCTACTAAAGGAGGGGATCTTTGAATTTACCAAGCTTTATCCTTTTTAGATAATCTACAGTATTCCCATATGCCTATGACCATATCTGTTTGCGGAAGGCAGATTCTAAGATTCCCAGTCCCTCGTGTACACGCACCCTTTTCCAGTCAAACTCTACCTGGGTGCTTCTGTGTGTGGACTTATCAGCTGTAAATAAGGTTCCAAATCAGTCGACTTTAAAAAGGAAGAACATTCTGCTTGAGACTGACCCAATCATGTGAGCCCTTAAAGGGAAGTGGGGTTTCCAGTGAGAGAGATTTGAAGTGTGAAAGGAATCCTGCGTGAAGGAGAGTCTCTGCTGCTGGTTTTGGAGATGGAAAGGCCCATGTGGCCTCTTCGAAATGTAAATGGCCTCCATCTGAGAGCCAGCAAGGAAATGGAACCCAAGTGTGACGGCCATGAGGGACAAAACTGGGCCATCAGACTAAGATGGAACTGAAAGCTTCAGATGGAAAGGGGCAGCCTGACCCTCCATTTCAGCCTGTGAGACCTGGATCCGGTCATACTGTGCCCAGACTTCTGACCTACCTTGTATGACCTAATAAATAGCTATAATGTTAAGGCACTAAATTTGTTATAATTTCTTATACAGCAGTACAAATCTAATATACAAGTTGGCCCTACTTTAAATGCAGTGCTATTACAGTTATTGCATTTTAGAATTTTTCTATTTTCTAATTTTTACTTAAAACTACAATGGGACACCTGATGTGTCACAAAGGTGGAAGAGATCTCAAAGAGTTTGGATATAAAATGTAAGTCTCCTGCCAACAATTAGTAGAACCTCTCCTGAATTTTTGTCTCAGTGCACAGGTGTCCATAACATTGTGCTCATCCTTTCTTTTCTCTCTCTTTCCTCTGTTGGATGATTAGACAGAGGAAATCTCAAAGTTTGTGTCATCAATTTGCTTTTCAAGAGTCACAATGAATAATTGTGAGTTTCGGAGTCTAAACGGGGCCTGCTGAGGACAAATTGAGCGAAATTGTCCTGTGGATGATCCTCCATTTAATCTGTCCCTTGTTTTTTTCCACTTCCGGGTGGGAAAAAAGAAATGCTCATCCCTGAGGGTAGATGAGAGAGTGAAGGCTACAGACACTTCTTGTGTGTGCATGTGTGTTTGCATCAAGGACTGAATTTCATCTCATTGAAAAAGCTGTAAATTGCAAACACATGTTGTTTTTTTAAAGAAAAAAAATTATACCAATTAAAACCGTGATGCAATGTTTTCTTAACTTTTAAAATTTTTATTTTATAGTAATTGAGAGAACTCCTTTGGTTTTAATTATACAGTTTTCTAAATGATATAAACCACCATTTTAATATGTAGAGTGAAAAATATGTCAGTTAAAATGGGTGTTACAGTTCTAAACTTTTCACATTCAGAGCACAACTTTAGAATCAGTTTTTCAATTCAGTATTGTTGACTTTTATTTTTTTCTCCATATAATCAAAAATGTTGATGATAGAGAATTTTAAAATAATATTTTAAGCTACTAATGCTGGGCTCTCTGACAATTACCCCATATCAGACAAGTATCTTTGGGCTCTTGTATTTTGGAAAGATTTGAACTGCATTCAATCCACTATCTTTTAACTACTTGTTTCCTACGGATTAAGAGCTGTTATCAAAACAGCTAGTACCCTTTTCCCAAATTTTGATGGCTGCATTTTTAAAACATGAGCATGTTGTGGAAGAACTAGCTCTCAGTGGAGAGAAATTATGAAATATTATTGATGTTAAGATGGATCCATGTTTTAGAAATGTTAACATGTGAAAATATGCCATTTAAAGGTGAAATTAAATGTCTCGATATAATAGCATCCTGCTGCCATCTTTCATTTCTGGCAGAATTTTAAATATTATTTGCTTAAATTACATTGGAAAGAGATGGCCTTATGAAAGCCTTTGTTAAGTTAGCATTGGGGGCACCATAATCAATTACCTTTTTCTGTAGCTGGATTTTTTCTTGTCTTTGTTTCTATTTTTTTTATTTTTATTTTTTCAAGGAGGATACAACCTGTCTGCCCATACCTAGCCCACCTTTCCTTGAAGATCCTTCAACATGAAGCAATTTCTGTTACGAAGCAAGCACTAATGACTCTTAAAATTTCTTTTATGTAAAATGCTAAGGTGTTATCAGTTTTGTTATATTCCATATTCTTTCAAGTATCCAACTAGGTATCTATTTTTATTTATATAACATACATTGCATTCTAAAGAAACACTACACTTCTAGTGCTGGTGATATTGCTAAATCTTACATCATACATATTTCCGACAACCATACGACACAGTTGGATGTCCTCCAAATCTCATATACAACATATTCAAGGATGAATTCACATTCTTTCCCCTAAAAGCTACTTATTTGTTAATTTCCTGTCTCAGCACCTTCTAATATATGAAAAATAGCAATTGCATTTATTGCTCTGTCTGTTCTTACTTCATCATTCCATCAACTATTTAATCCCATAGATTTTAGCTTCCTAATATTTCTAGAACTGCCTTCTCTCTCCTTTTCAAGATTCACTGACTTACTTCTGTCCATCACTACTTCAGCTCCAGATTAATATGATAGCCTCTTTCCTGGTCTCTCTTTAACCAATCTACCTTCCACTCACTCTATCATCCTTTTAGAAAAACTTATAAAATAAAAATACAATTATACTATTTATGTTTTAAAAGACCTCAAAGTCTTTCTTAAAACTTTAAGGGGAAATGTTTTAACTGTTTCACTTAACACAAACTGCTTTTCATGATCTGACTCTCCAACTGTTCTATACACAATACTCTTAATTTGTATTAAATTATTTTATTTACTCTAAGCATTCCAAGTAATTTAATGTATTTATACATTAGACATGTTGATCATTAATGCCTCCTGCAGTAGCTTGTCCTTTAAAACTCAAGTCAAGCCTACTCATTATTTTGGGGAAAAGTCCTCAAGCTTCTTCTAGTTTATGTGACTCTCCTCTTTGCCATCATGATGCTCTTCACAGCATATCTCTATGGTTACACTTAACTAGTGTCAGTGTGGTAATTAAGTCATATCTCCCTCCTGTTCCATCCTGTAGGCTACAGAAAAGAATGGACTAATTTGTTGTTGGAATGTTCAGTTATTTTTATTTGTCTTTTTGTTTATTTTAACTTTATATTCCCAGAAAAACTAACAAATGTTAAGCACACATAAATATTTACTGAGGAAATTAGTATTTCTTTGTATTGCAGTTTATTATTACAGTTACCAAGGAACATGTCTGTAGGCCACCAAATAGTGGTTTTCAAACTTTACTCTGCCAAGTCTTAAGAGTTCTCTTGAGCTGTTTTTGGAGTTAGTTTGATGTTTAAAGTATGTATAAAGCTTTGATAAATATTAAAATTTTTAGACTATATAAAATGAGTAAGGTCAATCACATAGGTATAACTGGCATGCTTCATTTGACCAAATGTCAGCAGGAGGAAGGAGAGTTTTATGTTCAGATAAGAATGACTGATACCCAACCTAACAAGATTGCCAGGATGTTACATGAGCTCCCAGTCCCCTTTTCACAAACATTCCATGGATGTTACTGACCAAGACTGCTCAGGAAATTAGATTTATCCACTAAGGTTGATTTCTATATTTTTTGTCTTAAAGAGAGCCCCAGTTTTAAGCTATGGTTTCTTATATTGGCATGTTTGTGATAGGTGGGGACATCTTGTTTCCAAGAACTGTACTGTGCCTCATTAAGACCTTGTTTGATGGAAATCAGCCAATATTTGTGAATTGGTGGCCTGCTAAAAGTGATGAAGTGTGGAGTTCCAACATGGGTTCCTCTTTACCACGTGGATTCTCACGGAGACCAAGTTATAGGAGCCAAGGTGGTCCAGCATTCTAGTGTAAGGTTCTGGGATGCTGTAACCTCAGGCTTGTGAATAATTTCAGAGTGTCCTTGAAATTATATGGGCAAAATTGTGTTTATTTTCACTAATATCTAATGAAATTGGCCATCCTTTCAATTGTCAAGGTAGACAACACAATTTAGTATAAGTTTGGTAGATTTAGCAGTAGGTGTGATTTTTCACTATTAAAAAATTACATGTTCTTATACAAGTTTAATGACTTCTAATACTAGATCTTTTATCTCTCAAATACATATATTTTTTCTTATAAAAGAAAATTATGATGCACAATACACTAGAGCAGAAGGGATTCTTCATGAGAAATATACATTTTTATAGTTGAAATTGCAGACAGTCAATTTACTAAAAATAAAAGGACCAGTTTACCTAATCTATTTAATAAATTTATGCCTTAAAAAAAAACTGGTTCTAAAGTCTCTAAAAAGATCGCTCAACTACCATTGATCAATTTTTATTTTAAAAGGATTCTTCCACTTTAAGGAATATAAAACACAAATTGAGGATGCAAGGAATGTTGGTCTGGTATATGTAATAATTGAATATATATTTCATTATTATTAGTTAAAATATTATCATGAGGGTCCCCTTTTCTCCACATCCTTGCCAACACTAAGTATTTGTTGATTTATTGTTGATAGCCATTCTGACAGACAAATTTTCATGGTGGAACTTCAATAAATATTTCATTCTTTTTTCTTTGATCAATATGCCCTAAATATTTTCTATTTTTTCAAAAATATGTTTAAGTATTTAAAACCTCATAATATTTCTAAATGTGGAAGATTACAATGTTGTTGTCAACTGTCCAAATTTTTATGATTTTATACTTAATCTATTCATCCCATAACGGTTGTTTTAAGTGTTGTCTTAATATAACAATGCCCAAAATAACTTCTTTATATGTTTACATATAACAGCTTGACATTTCTATGTGTATTTCTAATTGGCAGTACAAACTTAAAAATGGATAAACATATAACGGATCATTTTTGCCACCATCTCTCAACCTGCTTGTCACCGTATTTTTCATTTCAAGAAAATAGTAACAGCGTCAAATAACTACATAGAAGTTTTCCTGTATTATTCTATATTTCTCAGAACCCATTATCCAAAACTATAAAATGGATCTGAAATCTACCACTTCAGTCCACTTCTACCATAATCATCTCTAGTTGGGACCACTAAATTTTATTGCCAGGACTATTTCATAGGTTTCCTTTATTTGAATAGTTACTTCTGCCATTGAACTAGAATTCATCTCTCAGTCTTCAGTGGTCTCTTTTTTCTAAGTCTTAATCAAATTAAATCACTCATTGAACAAATATATCATTTATTAGAGAACATTAAAGTCTCAAATTTCACCACAACACAATTCTAAGCTGTACATGACAGGGCAATGTCTACATCTCTAACTTCACTCCCTTCCACTCTCCCACCTGTTTCTTCTCCAGCCACATGATTGATCTCTCTGTGCCTTGATCAAGTCAATGGGCTCCTTACTTTAGCCCTTCACACTAGCTCTTGCTTCTGTCTGTTATGTTCTTATACTTAATTTTTGCTTCATTGCCAGCTCTTTGGTATTCAAATTTTAGTTTATTTATCATCTTTTCTGAACACTGAAACCTATTTTCATCCTCTACATAGGAACAGTCACAATCTTTCTTTTTTACTGTTTTACCCTATGGAAGCATAAGCTTAATGGAAAGTTTGTCTATAGTTTCACAATTATATTTTTAGGGCTAGTATATATGAAACAGTAAAATTAAGTAACAATTTTGGAATTAGAATTAGAGTGAGAGTGTAATGTGAATAGATAAACATTATTTCAAACATGAATTATTTGACAAAGATGTGACAGGATCATTAGAATTCAAAGGATTAGTACTGAGAGCACACACATTATTGGAACAATATTATTTTATGTGGTACGTATGACAAGTTGTTTCATCACTGCTACTCATTATTTTTAGTTGGCTACTTACCCCAGAATATTTAAATGTACATTTTGTCTTTTGCTTTGGGGGAGGAAACTGCTTCAAGATGATGCTAATATATCTTGAGTTTATGGTATGTCATCTCAACGTACAGTTTTGTTGAAACTTTTCTCATTGTTGTCTTATTTGGAGATAATTTCAGATGCATAATTTATTATTATTTTTTATAATCCTCGTATAATTCGACTACATTTTTAGGAAGCTTTGAAATACAGTCATACTTCGGTACTTGTTGGCTTCAGAACTCTTCAAACTGTGCACCCAATGCATTTTGACGAGAAAAAAAAATGTTTCAGTGCTTGGTGCTTGCTCAGGACTCATCACACTCACTAGAACTTGTATGAATCATGACATCGCCCACAAGAGAAAATGTTTCATCGTTCAGTATCTGTCAGTTTTGGCACTCATCACGAGTTCCAGAATGAATTAATGACAAGTACCAAGGTACCACTGTATATCATTTCCACCCTTTAAGTAGCTACTTGTATAACTTTGTAAAGTGTTGAATATTCAACATAAACTATATTCTGTGGGGCTTCCTTTTTTAGCACTTTTACATGAAAATGCATGCTATAGAAACATAGGGATAATGATGAAAATAAATAAACAAAATCGAAATGATAATGATTAATGTATATGAAAATCCTTTGCCATTCTTTAATAAATACCAACATCTCAAATAATTTCTTCACTTTTTACATAATTCTAGTGTAATAAAATAATAGTGCAGGCAAATGATTTTAGATTTAGATATATATTAAATAAAGCCTACATGAATTGTGACTTAATCTTTGACCCTCTAATTATCTTTCTGAATCTTATTTGAATTAGCTAATTTTGCCTTATTCTGGTATTACTTTTGTCCTTTTCTAATTTGGAGTTTATTTTTTCCCCTTCGTTCATTTAAAATCTCAGAACCTATGAAATTTGTCTTCTCTAGAAGCCTACAAAGAAAATTCCTTGAAGGTGCACCACCTATTATCCTGTTGTGTTTATTGATACATATCAATATCAGTAAATATTTGTTTTAGAAATGAACTGGAGAGAAATGAAAGTGAAGGATACTAAGTAATTGCCCATTGTTATGTCAGTTACTATAGTTTATTTCACTTAGAATAATGCTGTCAAATTCAATCCATTCTGTAACAAATGGAACAATTTCTTTTTTTGTGGCTGAATAATATTCTACTGTTTAAATATATCACATTTTCAAATTCATTTACCTACTGGCAGACACTTAATTTATTTTCATATCTTGACTGTTATGGATAATGCAGCAATAAACATGAGTGTGCAGATTCCTCTTTGAGATCCTAATTTTATTTCTTTTACATATACATCCAAATAATAGAATTGCTTGATAATATGATAATTATAATTTTAATTTTTGAGGAAGCTCTATACTGTTTTCCATAATAATTATACCAATTTTCAGCACACCCCCTTTCATTTGGAAAACATCAAAATGTGTCTATGGAATTTTTTCTGTTGTGTTTGTTCATTTATTTTATTTTTTAGATTCCACATGTAAGTGAAATCATATGAGATTTGTCTTTTACTGTCTGACCTATTTCATTTAGCATAATTCTCTCTAGGTCCATCCATGTTGTTTCAGATGGCAAGATTTCATTCTGTTTTTATGGCTGAATAATATTCCTTTTTATATATGTACTACTTCTTTATCCATTTGTCTATTGATGGACAAATATTGTTATATTCTTATAATATTGATTTGGTGGTGATGAATTCCTTTATCATATTCTTGTCTGAGAAGTTGCTCACCTCTCCTTTGACTCTACATGATAGTTTTGCTGGATGGAGTAATATTGCTTGTGGGTCCTTGGTTTTTGTCACTTTGGATATTTCCTGCCAATCCCTGCTGGCTGCAAAGCTTCTGTTGACAAATCTTCTGACATTATTATGAGAACCCCCTTGTAGGTAACCAACTGCTCTCCTGTTGCTGCTTCTAAGATTCTCTCTTTTTCATTCACTTTTGGCATTTAAAATATAATGTATGTTGGTGTGGGCCT
>PVKU01015440.1:0-18363 GCA_004027475.1 Anoura caudifer | reverse complement strand
TCCACTCGCCAACCCCCAACACAGCCCTTCTTCCCAGTGCTCCGATATGGCCAGTGACCAGATATGGTCACACCTCCAGACCTTTGCACTGGCTGGTCCCTGTGCCTGGCACTCTTCCCCAGATCTCCCCTGAACTTCCTCGTCCCCTCCAAGCCACCTTCTCTGTGGCCTACTCCACAGTCCCTGTCGAAAGCTGCAGCTGCCCTCCCCCATTCCAGTTGTCATTCACTCATTCTTTATTTCTAACCCCTCCCCACTGCCAGCCTCTGAGTTCTTCACTAAGTCTTTCCCCAGACTCAGCATCGAGAAGGTGCTCAGCACCATCAGTAAAGGGACCCTGGGGCCCTTGAATTTGGCTTTCAAAGGAGTTGGCCCTGCTGTCCCCCTCCTCTGGCATTCAGGCCACAGAAGAGCCACACCCTTTTACTCTTGTCACCTGCCTTGCCTGGGTCAAAGGACACCCTGCTGGAGTTTGTCTCTGCACTTACCTCATTGAGCAGGGAGTCCTCTGTGGGAAGGGGGCAAAGGTTTTGGTTCAGCAGAGCCCCAGTTCCTGGGAGACTTAACTTTTCCTAATTTGGTCATGCCTGCGGCTTCTGAATGTGTCTTCTTCACACTGAGCTCCTGGGCCTGCTCTGCCTGGGTCACTGTGTGGCCGCCTCAGGGCCAAATGAGAACGCAAACATTTCAGCTTGAAAAACAGGAAGCCCTCTCTTTTAACAGATGCTTATTAAATGCCATCCAACCTCCTGGGGCTCAGCCTTGAGCACCAGGTGCTCACAGATGGTGGAGGAGGGGGATCCAATTCCGTATTAGTGATTACAGAGTTACAAGGATAAGTGACAGGAAGAACTGAAACTTCCTTCTAGGAGAGGGATTACTTGGGTGGCACAGTTGGGGGAGTGAAGCTGAGGCTGGTGGGGAGGTAAAGATGCTTTGGGTAGAGAGAACACACACAAAGGTCCTGGAGTGGGTGCTTTCTGGGTTTGTGCAAGGAACAGAAAGGGGGACGGAGGGAAGTTAGTGAGGGGTGAGGGTAGGAGATGTGGGGTGGGGATTGGATGGCGGGCCTGGTGGGGACTTTGGTGTTCATCTGAGGGTGGTGGGGAACCCTGAGAGGGTATTAATGGTGGGTGTTGGGGGAGACTGAGGCAGGTGTGCAAGCTCCAGAAGAAGGCTGGTCTGTATGGCCCCAGGAAGAAACATGCAGTTACATGGCTCCTCCCCGCCCCCTAGCCGCTCTGCCTTTCGCCATACTGACGCTCGTGAACGCCCCGTACAAGCGAGGGTTCTACTGTGGTGATGATTCCATCCGGTACCCCTACCGTCCAGACACCATCACCCACGGGCTCATGGCCGGGGTCACCATTACCGCCACCGTCATCCTTGTAAGGCAGGAGGGGCCTGTAGGGCTGGGGGTCAGGTATCTGCCCTGGGTGGTATTTGTGGGGAAGAGGGCCCCCTTTGGCGTTCCCAGTTTCCCAGTTGCCTCAGGGAAGTTAGTGCCTGGTGGAGACCCCACCAGTGCTGCTCCAGCCTCGCCCTGAAGCTTCTCGGCTGATCGCTTTGCAGGTCTCAGCCGGAGAGGCCTACTTGGTGTACACAGACCGCCTCTATTCCCGCTCCGACTTCAACAACTACGTGGCTGCTGTCTACAAGGTCCTGGGGACATTCCTGTTTGGGGCTGCAGTGAGCCAGTCCCTGACAGACCTGGCCAAGTACATGATCGGCCGGCTGCGGCCCAACTTCCTGGCAGTGTGTGACCCTGATTGGAGCCGTGTGAACTGCTCCATCTATGTGCAGGTGGAGAAGGTGTGCAGGGGAAACCTTGCCAATGTTACCGAGTCCAGGTGGGTGCTGGATTGGCAGCCTTCACTCTGGGTGATGCTGGGAGATCCCAGGCCATAGACACTCCCACTCCTGGGGGAGAGTGGGAGCTGGAGGAGGGCCCTCAGAAGCTAGATATTGAAGAATGAATTGCCAGATGGAGAGGGGTAAAGAGGCACCTCAATGGGCAGAGACCAGGGTGGGAGTTGGCTGGGCGGTGCCTGTGGCCCTGGGTCCTGCAGACAGGGGCAAGTTGAGGCTGGGGGTTTCAGGCCCTGGAGCAGAGCCGTCAGTGTTGGGGGGTGACCCACCTCCCCTGAATTTCGGGCCCTGATCTCATGCTTTTCTTCCGTCCTCTCATCATCTCTACTGATAAACTTTTCATTTAATTGACCTCCTTATTTTGCTTTTTAAAAACTTGAAATAGTACTTGAACAACAATTAAAATAAAAAAACTTGAAATAAAAGTCACATAGCATAAATTCACTAATTAACCATTTTAATGTGGACAGTTCATTAATTTTTAGTACATTCACGATGCTATGCAGCCATCTCCACTGTCTTATTCCGGAATATGTTCTTCACGCAAAAAAGAAACTCCATGTCCATCAGCTCTCTTCCCCTCCGCCCAGCCCTTGGTAACCAGTAACCTACCTTCTGTCTCTATGGACTTACCTATTTTGGACATTTTATATACACGGAATCATATACTTTGCGGCCTTTCTTGCTTGACTTTAATGGTCACCCATGTTGTAGCTTCTGTTAATTTTTGCTTCCTGTATTTTGGGGCTCTGTTGTTAGGTGCATATATCTTTGTGATTGTTATATCTTCTTGATTGATTGACCTTTTTATCATTATATAATGTCCTTTCTCCTAACATTTTTTAAAAAGATTTTATTTATTTATTTATTTTTAGAGGGGAAGGGAGGAAGAGAGAGAGGGAGAGAAACATCAACATGTGGTTGCCTCTCACTCGCCCTTTACTGGGGACCTGGCCGGCAACCCAGGCATGTGCTCTGAGAATCGAACTGGCAACCCTTTGGTTTGCAGGCTGGTGCTCAATTCACTGAGCCACGCCAGCCAGGGCTCTCCTAATATTTTTTTTTTTTTTTTTTGTCTTAATGTCTGTTTTGCCTGATAGTAGTATAGCTTAGCCACCCTGGCTAACTTTTGATTACTGTTTGCATGGATTTTTTTTTTTCATTTTTGTACTTTCAACCTGTTTGTGTCTTAGAATCTAAAGTGAGTCTGTTATATACATCCTAAAATTGAATATTTAAAAAATTCATTCTCCAGTCTCTGCCTTTTAGAGAATTTAATATATTCACATTAATGTGATTGCTGATAAGGAAAGACGTCTGTAATTTGTTATTCATATATATATTTTTTATTTTGTGTTGTTTTTTAATTTCTCCATTACTTCCTTCTTTTCTGTTAAATAGGTATTATGCAGAATGTTTGCAGCTATATAGTGGTATATCAGTGTGTGTGTATATATGTATATATATATTTGTATATATATGTATATATATATATTGCATACCCCCTTTGAGGTTATTATCATATTTTGTATCTTTATACATCATGTGCTATCAACGTAGATTTATATTTACTGTCTTACACAGTTTTTCCCCCAAATTTTATTTTAATGGTTGTTCAAGTATAGTTTCCTGTCTTTTACTCCCATCCAAGTGCACCCTGTCTTACGCAATTCTTTAAGTTGAGCTGTAGTAACTGTGTAACGGTTCCAGGTGCACTACGTGGTTAATTAACTGACAGCTGTGTTTTTTGGGAAATAGTCAGCACAGTGCGTCTAGGTTATACTGTTCGCACACTTGCAGTTGTTTCTTTTAAATCATACAGGAAAAACAGGAACTATAAACCAAAAGTACATTGATACCGACGTTTATATTCTGTAACTACCTTTACCGGTGTTTTTTGTGTTTGTGTGGATTGGAGTTTCTGTTCAGTATTCTTCATTTCTCCTGAGAGATTCATGTCAGCATTTCTCGTAGGGCAGGTGTACGAGCGTTGAGTTATCTGGATCTTTGTTTCTCTGGGAATGTCTTAGTTTCTCCTTCATATCTGTCCCCTTCTCTCTGTCCTCTCCTTTTGGGGCTCTCATTATGTCCAACACCAGCCATGTTTCCATGTAAAACTCTCCCTCAGGTTGTGGGAAGCTCAGTGGAAGGGGACCGAGGGGTGGTGAAGGTAGAGGGGCTGAGTGAGACGTCTGGTCTGGGCTCCTGGGCTCTGTCCTCTGCACAGCCCTCCTGATGCTTCTGCCCTCTCCTTCCTTAGATTATCTTTCTACTCCGGACACTCCTCCTTTGGGATGTACTGCATGATGTTCTTGGCAGTGAGTTGGTTTTTCTGTTCCTTGCTTGGTGTGAAACTGTGGCCCCTTCGCTGGGCCTCAGTTTCTGCATCTGTACCGCAGGGTGGGTGGAGGAGGTGCATTGGTCATGGGCGGGGACTGGCAGGCTCCTGGGCTCATGGCCGCCCTCTGGCCCCCAGCTCTATGTGCAGGCGCGGCTCTGCTGGAAGTGGGCACGGCTGCTGCGGCCCACGGTGCAGTTCTTCCTGGTGGCCTTTGCCCTCTATGTGGGCTACACCCGTGTATCTGACCACAAACACCACTGGAGTGATGTTCTCGTGGGCCTCCTTCAGGGCGCCCTGGTGGCCGGCCTCACTGTGAGCTCCTGGGACCCTCTTACCCTTTCTTCCTTTTCCAGGTCCCTAGTCCTCTCTACTCCTGTTTTCCCCCTAAGAACCCAGTGTTCCCATCCTAGGTTCTGCTTTTCTCACTGCCACCTCCCACAATACCCATCCCCTCTTGGGTTCTACCACCCCTCACCCCCCACCTCCTTCCCAGGGTTCCCATTCCCTACCCCCACCTGGGTCCTACCCCTACTCTCACCCAGCCAGCTTTTGCTTCCTTTCCTCACCCAGGTTCGCTACATCTCTGACTTCTTCAAAACCCGGCCCCCACAGCGCTGCCTGGAAGAGGAGGAGCTGGAACGGAAGCCCAGCCTGTCACTGACACTGACCCTGGGCGAGGCTGAGCGCAACCACTATGGGTACCCAGTCTCCAACTCCTGAGGCTGAAAGCCACCCAGGTGGGGCCCATGCATACCTACAGCTGGGCCTCAGGCTGTATGTGGGTCAGTAGGTCCCTGGCAGGGCCCTCACCTGGGATGGTCTGGACTGGTTCCAGGTGCCATGGGCTGGTTCACAGAAGGGTTCCAGGAAGCCAACCTCCTGTGCACTGGACAAGGGGTCTGGGATTGGCCAGGGTAGCCCTAATGTTTGGATGGGGGACCCTCCCTTATGAGTAGAGCTCCCTCACATCCCTTCTTTTGCTGGGTTAGGGAAGGGACCAAGAGATCTGGATAAATGCTATTTTGTAAAATGTAATGTATATGTGGATTTTTAGTAAAATAGGGCATTTGCTTGATGAATGTTAACAGCACCTCTGTTCTTTCGGCCATTCTGAGGACAGGAAAGGGGGCGACCCTCCCTGGTTGGACGCTCAGCTGAGCTCAGGTGTTGGAGTAGTTGGTGAAGCCAACAAGCCAAATGAAAGTAACAGTCAAGCCTTTAATCGGCCATTTCTTCAAAGGGCTCTGGTTCCTTTTACTACAGAATGGTATTAAAGACTCAACATCACGTGGGCCTCAGTGTGCTCAGCTGGGAAATGTAGCATGCACTCTGACCTGTGTGCATGCGCCTGATTATAAAGGTTTCTACGGGGGAGCTGCCTGTGTCCACATTCAGCTAAAGATGAATTTACGCCGCTGTCTCCAGCCCGGTTGTCTGTCGCGCAGGCCCTGTGACCTGTCCCAGTGCTCTTCCGTAGCCTGTCACTCCGACAGCTGAGAGACCTGGCTCCTGCCACCTGCCCTGATCTCATTCGTTGCTCCACTCGGATTATATAGAGAGTGGTTCCAGAGCTGCAAACTACCCTCGAGGGAAATAGCTGTATAAAATAGAGCCCACTGTGTACGCACAGTACATGTTGATTTAGTCTAAGATTCGGTTCGTTTTCAGTTACCTAGGTCAGTAACTTTTGCCTCTATCACCTACAGTGAGGGTTTTTTTTCCACGCATTTCTAATATAGTCACATTCTTTGACACGTTCTGTATTCCATTCTGTGATATTCCCACATCCTAAATAATATGAATAGATTATGCTTTACCCTTTGGGCTGTGAAAAACTGGGTTTTCATAAATGCACAATGGCAGATACCGTCACTAAAGTACCCTGTGGAGCAGCACTTCAACCCCCCACCCCCGTGATTCACCGTGTCTCTAGTTTTGCCTTTTCCAGAATGTCAAAAATGAGGCCATACGGTATATAGCCTCTTTGTACAGGATTCTTTTACTTAGCACTATACCGGTAGGATTCATCCATGGCTTTGCGTGGGTTTGTTTACTTCAGATCACAAGTGCACCTGGGAACAACTGTTCTGCAGCTTCTCTTCTGCATTTGGAAATGAGAGAGAACGTAAGGAAGATGCAGTGACAGGTGAGAGAAGGCAAGGCAGGGGTTGGATTACAGGAGTTAACCTGATTACATGTTCTGTTGAGGGCAGTTGTGCTTATTTCAAAGGTGTATTAACCTGGATGCACGAAAACAACGGACAGGGCTTGCTTCAGGCAAAGATAAAAACCTCTCACTAAAAACTTGTACCCTGGCTGGGTGGCTCGGTTGGCTGGAGCGCTGTCCTGTACATCAAAAGGTTTCAGGTTCAATTCCTGGTCAGGGCACATACCTAGGTTGCTGGTTTTCCCCTTTCTCAAATCAATAAGTATATCCTCAGGTGAGGATTAAAAAATAATAAAAATAAAAAGTGTGCCTGAGGCCTAACTACCCACCATGACCTTCACAGTTAGGAATTTGTGATCAGATTTCCCTGGGAGGTTACTTTTGGCAGAACCTGTTTTTCTCCCACAGGTTGACGGTGCATTCCTTTCTGTTGTTGGCTTGTGCTCCATTGCTTGTGTAGGGGAGGGAAATGCTTTCCCTCTCTTCTAGGGTTTTGGCTGAGGCTCCCCTGTAATAAAGACAGGCTAACAGGACAAAAACAAGTTTAATAACATGTATATCTCCCGTACAGAAACCTGAGAGGGGAAACTGAGGAGCTCCCTGTAATCGCCCAGGTCATCACCTTAGGGATCATCTTGAGCTAAAAACAAAACAAAGACGTTGGGGGAGGGGGGAGCCAGTTAAGGCCAATTATCCAGCGAAACAGTAAAGGTGCTGTTCCGTAGGTTTAAGTCCAGGCCTTCAGTGATGAGTCTTGAGATTGTCAATCACTTCCGGGTACAGAGGGAGACACACTTAGGTTTAGGCTTAAGGTTAAGTTTAGGGTTGAGGTTAACTGAAGGTTTAGGGTTCGGGTTGAGGTTATGTGTAGTATTTAAGATTAGTATTTAGGTTAGGTTTATGGTTAGAGTTAGGTTTCAGGTTATACACTAGGCGTGCATAGGGTTACGATAGTGTTAGAGTTAGGTATAAATTTTAGGTTAGGATTATGGTTATGATTAGGTTTAGGGTTAGGTACAGGGTTAAGGTTAGGTTTGATGTTAGGATTAGTGCTAAATTATGTTAGGAATGAAATGACTTTATATCTTTGGGTTAGGATTGGTTTTGAGATTAGGATTTGGCCTTGGCTTCCTTATCGAAAAGGTAAAGACAATCAGACAAGATCGATTTTCAGTTCAACGATGATCCACAGGTATACAGGCCTTGCTGATGCCTTGGGGTAGCTGTCCAGCTCTGCTGTCAGGCATCTCTCCTAAAAAGTCTTCGATGTGCCTCGTTGAGTGTCAGAGACCAGGGTAGGTGTTCAGTTGCAGTTAGACATCTGATAAGGTCCCTTCCAATGTGGTTGGAGAGTGTCTTTGGTTTCCTTTCCAAAAACCAATACCTAAAGTCCTTGTCTTCTGGGAGCTTTTTGTGAAAGGAAGTGATTAATTACCCACTTGGCATTTTCTTAAAGTGGCTCTATCAAACCTTGCCAATGGTGTAAGATGTCTTCTTTCAATAATCTCAGCTCATAAGTTCCTTCATCTAATTTAAGGCAACTTAAGTGCGCTATGATGAACGCAAAACTGAAATTTGGTGAGCTGGGGGTCCATGGAAGAACCAGACCACTGTCTTGGGTTTCTCGGTCCTGGCTGCCTAACTTGCAACCGTTGGTTGCCCGTACGGTGTACCCAAAGTGCTTTATCACTTAGTTTACAGTGCTCCCCATAAAATTCAACATAAAAGACATTTTTTGAGAGGTTCCAGAGGTCCTTCTGGAATACCGCAAACTTATTTCTACATATAGTGATATTTTAACCCTAGAAACCTCAATTTCTAATGCAAACTAAGAACAATTGCATTCTTTATATTGGACATTTCATAACCTCTAGAATCAGGCTTCTTACTGCTAAACATACTTAGGACATTTCATAACCTCTAGGAACATTTCAGAGACATCAAAGTCAATTATTAACATGGGCTTATTTTTGTAAAACCTGGGTAAAATATAAATATATTTAATATCAATGACTTAAAAGACATTTATTAGCTGTTCTACTTAAACCAAAAATTTAAACTAACTTTTATTTACTGCAGATTAATTTTAGATCACTTAAACTTGAAAAAGCATTTGTGTTAATTTCTATATTTTAGAATACTTAATCCTTACAAGTGCTTGCCTTTAAATTTTAGCAATACCATCTGGAGGTAGCAAATTATTTCACTTACAACATACATATATAAACATAGACACAAAGAGAACAGTTGGATCCAAATTTTGTTTGGAAGACATTTTATAATTTATGTTCTTGACAAGTCAAGTTCCAAATGACCTTCCCCCTTTTAAAATAAGGGCAAACATTTATAATACCTCAAAAATTGGGTTGATATCTGAACATCATAGGTCGATCCATTTAAATTCTCTTTGAAACTTCAAGAGACTAATTAAATATATTTTCCATTCATACTGCAAATTTTATAGTCAGCTCTTTCTAATTGCACACAAAAACTAATTTAGAAGTATCAAAAGATCCTCATTTTGGCCACCTTAGTATTAATGGGAGACTGATTCTTCATGGGACCTGTTGGCCTTAGAGGCATGATTTCCTGTCTTTGAGACCTGTAGTCTGGATAAACATCTGAGGAAACCAGCCATTGTATGCATGTCTCCGGATGAGCTAAATGTGGCAGGTACCTCTGTAGAACTGCTTCATACCCTACAGGGAATTTTTCCTCGGGCATCCCCACAAAGTTGCTTAGTCACCTAAGAATACCCAAGCAAAGTTAGCATTACCCTGATACCAAAACCAGACAAAGACACTACAAAAAAGAAACAAGCAAACAAAGAAAATTATAGGCCAATATCCCTGATGAACATAGATGCAAAAATCTTTAATAAATAGCAAACCAAATTTATCAATACATTCAAAAGATCATACACCATGATTAAGTGGGATTTTTCTTAGAATGCAAGGTAGGTTCAATATCTGCAAATCAATTAACATGATAAACCACTTTTATTCAACATAATGAAGTCCAAGCCACAGCAATCATGAGAAAAAGAAAAGGCATCCAAATTGTAGTGGGAAAAATGAAACTTATAAATCAGTTGCAATTTGGTATACAAATAAGCTCAGAAAAACAATAAAACAATTCCATTTACAAGGCATCAAAAGAATAAAATAGCCCTGGCTGGTGTGGCTCAGTGGGTTGAGCACCAGCCTGCGAACCAAAAGGTTCACTAGTTTGATTCCCAGTGGGCCCATGCCTGGGTTGGGCCAGGTCCCCATTGGGAGGTGCATGAGAGGCAATCACACATTGATGTTTCTCTCCCTCTGTCCCTCCCTTCCCTCTCTAAAAATAAATAAAATCTTAAAAAAAATTTTTAAAGAATAAAATACCTAGAAATAAATTTAATTAATGAGGCAACGTGTACTTAAAAATGACAAGACATTGAGGATAGGAATTGAAGACACAAATGCAAGGATACACCATGCTCACGGATAGAAAGAATTAACATAATTAAAATTCCCAAAGCAGTCCACAGATTCAATGAAATACCTATTAAATACCAGAGACATTTTTCCACAGGACTAGAATAATCCAAAACTTTATATGAATCACAAAAATCCCTGAATAGCCAAAGCAATCTTCAGAAAGAACAAAGTTGGAGGTATCACACTCCCTGATACCACACTATATTACTCAGCTAAAGTAATCACAGCATTCTACTGAAGTAAAAACATGTGTATATCAATGAAACAGAATAAAGAGAAGAGGAAAAAATCCCATGCTTAATATAGTCAATTCATCTATGACAAAGGAGGTAAGAAAATCCAATAGTGTAAAGAAAGTTTTTTAGTAACAGGTTGGAAAAACCTTGTTGGGTAAATATATGCAAAAAAATGAAATTAGACCATTTTGTTACATCATATACAAAATATAAACAAAATGGGTTAGAAATGTAAATGTAAGATGTAAAATTATAAAATTTCCAGAAGAAAGCAGAGGCAGTAAATTCTTTGACATTGGTCTTAGCAATATTTATTTTTTGGATATGTCTTCCTGGGCAAAGACAAAAAAAGCAAAAATAAACAAATGAGATTATATAAAACTAAAATGCTTGTGCACCTTGAAGGAAACCAACAAAACAAAAAGTCCATCTGCTAAACGGGAGAATATATTTGCAAATGATATATCCTATAAGGGTTTAATATTAAAAATATATAAAGAACTCATGGGGCTTAACATCAAAAAACACCTAACCAATGTGATTTAAAAATGGGAAGAATATTTGAGTGGACACTTCTCCAAAGAGAACTTACAGATGGCCACCAGACACATGAGAAGATGCTCAGTCACTAATCAGGAGTAGGCGTTCCAGTTAAGGTGGCAGAGTAGGTAAATGCCATGGTCATCTCCCACGGCCACATCAAAGTTACAGCTAAATTATAATAAAACAACCTGGAGAACCATCTAAAGACCAGCTGAGCAGTTATGCCTATAACTAAGGACATAAAGGACAAGCCAGTCAAGATGGAGGAACAGATGCAAAGTGGGTTGGCTCCACACCACGTGTGGCAGTTGAGAACTGGGGTATCTTAGCTGCAAAGCTCCCTCTGAGGAGCCAGGGGTCCCAGTCCCACACTGTGCTCACCAGCCTGGAGCACCGGTTCCGGGAAGAACTCCCACAACATCTGGCTGTGAAGATCAGCAGGGACTCCATTCATGCGGGTGAGACAGAAGGTTGCTGGAAACCCAGGTGTCCCCAGAAGACATGCTCACTCAAGCACTTACCCTGGGCTCCAGTGAAAGGACAGCAGCTCAGGGGGTGCCAGAGACATACAGGGAGGAACAAACTCTGTGCTTCAGGGTGAGGACTGGAGGGACAGCTACTGTTGTCCCTGTGTTGAGCTGTCTTCCCACACAGCCACCAGGCAGGTGCCATCTTTTCTGAGCCCTTCCCCGACACAGCAAAATCTAAATCTGCACTGGCCTGGGACAGAACACTGCTTACCACCAGCAAGAGGATATAACCTTTGTAAACCTTAATGGTGTCCTCCCAGAACACCTGGGCATACCTCCCAGAACACTGGGATACACCAGGAAAAATGAATTCTGCCACAGATACCAATACCTTGGGGGGCCTTCAGGGAAATTGAGATCCTCCAAGCATATGTGGATCCTCTAGGGACACAGGGTCCTCCAGGTTCAAAGGGTTGTGAAAGCTACTGGGATTCACTTGGGACACTAGGGTCCATCACTTAGATGCACCAGAAATACTGAAATGCAGAAGGGACACAGGATTCCTCAAAGTACACTGTGGTTCACCAGAGATACCAAAATGTGCAAGGGAACGCATGTTCCTCCAGGGACATTGAGGTGCTACAGGGACACTGGGGTCCTCAGGTAACACTTGGATCCACCAGGGACATCAGTGTTTTCCAGAGACACTGGGATAAACAAGGGGCACAATAATTCACAAGGGACATTAGGTTTCACCAGGGACACTGGGATCCTTCAGAAACAGATCCTTCAGGGACATTGGGATCATCCAGGGCCACCATACTGTGAGGGATACTGAGTCTTCCAGGGACAGTTTGATTCACCAGAGACACTGGGGTCCACTAGGGACACTAGAGTGTTCTAGGGACACCTGGATCACCAGGTACATCGAGGGTCGCAAGGGATACTGGAGACCACCAGGGAATCTAGGATTCACCAGAATCATTCTGTTGCTCCTGAGACATTTGGATATACCAGGGACAAGAGGGTCTGACAACTCACTGTGGTCCTCTAGGGACACTGGGGTCCATCAGAAACACCATACTCCACCAGTGACACTGGGATCCTCTGAACACACTTGAATATACCAGCAACACCAGTGTCAACCAGAGACACTGGGCTCCACCAGGGACAGTTTGATGCACAAAAGACACAACCCAACAGGGGTGCTGTGACCCACCAGGGACACTGAGATTCTCCCGGGACACCTGGATTCACCAGGGACTCTGGGATCCACTAGGGACTCTTGGATCCAACAAGCATTTTGGTATCTAACAGGAACACCAGGATTTCCAAGGGACACTCTAATCCTTCGCAGACAATGGGGAAAATAACAGGAACACATGGATTATTCAGGGACACTTAAATCGACTGGAGAAATCAGGATCCACCAGGGACTCTGGGATTCTCCTGGGATCTATATTCACCAGGAACAATGGGATCCACCAGGGATATTTGGAAACACTGGAGATCCTGGTATCCGACAGGGACACCAGGATCCCTAGGAGATATGATAGTTCTCCAGGAACACTGGGGGAACTCCAGGGACACTTATATTATTTAGGAACACTAAGGTCTTCCAAGGCCACCAGGCTTCCCCAAACACCTGGATCTACCAGTGACGCTGGTACTTCCAGGGACATTTAAATATACCAGGAAAATCAGGATTGACCAGGGACACCTGGATCTAACAAGGACAAATGGTTCCACCAGATACACTGAGGACTACCAGGGACACCAGCGTCCTCCATGGATCTGGGGATTCACTAGAAATACAGGGATCCACCAGGGACACCAATACCTACCAGGAGCACAATGGTCCTTTAGTAAAACTCGGGTATTCCAAGAACACTTGGATCATCCAGGGACACTGGTACCCACCAGGGACACTCGTGTCCTCCAGGGACATTGGATCCACCAGCACACAGGGGTACATCAGGGACATGAGGAATCACTAATGACACCAGGTTACACCAGGGACCCTTGGACCCAACAGGGACACCAAAATCTACAAGGAACACCAGGGTTCTTCAGGGAAACTTGGAATCCACCAGCATGGCCAGGATCCCCCCTCCAGGGGTCTACCAGGAACACTGGGGTCCACCAGGGTCACCTGGACTACATTGGGTCCCGGGAGCCAGTTGAGAATTGCACTGGGTGAGAATGTTGTAGCATTTGCTTGGCTTCTTTCTTCAGTATATTGGGGTTTGCAAATTGCTTTCGGCGTATTCCTCATCTTGAATAGTGGAGGAATATGGGGGATCACTTGAAGTCTCCATCATCTGATGGAGCCCTCATGTTGTTGGGGGAAAGTGGGGGGTATGAGACTGGGGCTCCTCCTGTCTCTGGTGCTGAGGACCTCAAGGGCCACTGCCTGCCTGGGGCTCCCATTTTTCAAGTGATGTGGTGACAGGACGGGGTTCCTTGTGAGCAGTCCTATTGTCTCAAGTTTGGGGAGAAGACTGGGAGGTGGTAATTGCATGGGGCCCCACTTATTGCTAGTCAGGGGGACTAGCGGGATCTCTATATAGCTCCTTTCAACTAGTGTTGGGGGGATTAAAAGTGTCCCTTTCTGTGTCTGCCCTTCTACTAGGTGGGTCCCTGGGCTGCAGCTCCTTCTGCTCTAGCGTTGAGAAGCCGCTGAGGGTGTCACTCATGTGGCTGCCGTCATTTCCATAATTGGAAGTGACTGGGGGTTGCTTGCTGGCACTTCCATTGTTTTAAAATTATTTTTCTTCTTTATTTTTCTAAACTTTATTTTTATTGTCGACACTAATTTCCACCACTTTTAGTGTCAGGATGGAGGTCTTGCTTGCTGGGACCCATCATTTATGTTTGGGATGACAGTTGCTCTCTGACACCAAAGGCACTGATGGTCCCTCACTAGGGCTTCAGTCAGCTCTACTGCGGGGTGCGGAGTGCGAGCATAACTCGCTGGGGCTCCTGGGATCTCTAGTCTTGGGGGGAGGCTGGGGAAGCCCTTGTAGTGACTTCCATCCCCTCTAGTTTTGGGGGTGCTTTCAAGTGCATTTTATTTGGAAAGAGTTTAGACTTACACGGAAGTTGTAAAACTATACAGGGCTGTTCTTATATAGTCCATTTTTATTTATAGTGACTGACATTTTACTTTGTGCTGATCTTCATTCCTAAACTGTGTCTGGACGTGATATCATTTTCCTTCACCTTGGGAACTCTGTTTAGTGTTTCTTAAGCTGCAGTTGTTAATTTCTTCAGCTTAAAAGAAAACCACCGGAAAACAGCTTTGTTTTTATTTTTGAAGACTGGTTTTCTTAGGTCATAGAATTTCAGGTTGGCAGGTGTTTTTTATTTCATTCAGCCCTGTAGATGTCAGATGTCATTCATTGTCTTCTAATTTCCATAGTTGTTTTTTTTTTAAGTTTTCGTCTTGTTTAAAAGCAATGCATCCTTTTTCTTTGATTGCTATGAAGATTTTCAGTTTGTCTTTCATTTTCTACAATTTGTTTTCTTAATTTTCCATATTATTCAGTTATTTTTTAAGATTTTATTTCTTTATTTTTAGAGAGGGGCAGGGAGGCAGAGGGAGAGAAACATCAATATGTGGTTGCCTCTCATGTGCCCCACTGGGGACCTGGCCCGCAACCCAGGCTCATGCCCTGACTGGGAATCAAACTGGCAACCCTTTGGTTCACAGGCTGGCACTCAATCCACTGAGCCACACCAGCCAGGGTTTATTCAGTTATTCTGAGGCCCTGTCTTCTACGTCCAATATCTGGATTTCCTCTGGTTCTGCTTCTGTTGACTTTCACATTAATAATCAAGAACATTTTCCTGCTGCTTTGCATTACCAGTAATCTTTTCTCGAGTGCTGGAGCTTGTGAATAACACTTTGTAGAGGCTCTTAACTATGTTACTTTACTCCAGCGATCTTCAACCTTTTCCTTCTCACAGCACATATAAACTAATTACTACAATTCTGTAGCACAACAAAAATATATTTATTGCCAAACTGACAAAAAATAGGTAAAAATTTGATTCATCCACACTGGATGGCTACTGCTGAGCTGGTTGTTATTTTTTAATTTGACAGTCTAAGGGAAAAGAGGTCAGTGCCCTCGACTAAGCAGTCAGGTGTTGTGTGTTTAAACATTCTTGTGGCACACGGGTTGAAAACTGCTGCTTTATGCTACAGGTCAGGTTTTGTCACATGGCAGGCAGTTATAGTACGGATAGATCACCTTGAACCATCAAAGCTAGGCTTTTCTCTATGAGGGAAGCTCTATTTGTTTTGTACTGACTTCAAGATGCGGTCCTTACTCTTCCTGCATGATGCTTACTCTTAGGTGTGACATTTCTAGGGCTATGATGGGAACCCAGGTTTTGCTTCGTCTTATCAAGGTTATTCTACTCCAGATGAGTCTAAAAACTCAGCTGCAAGCCCTGGTATGCATGACCTCTTCTAAGCTTCCTAGAGTTCTTCCCTGAAAATGCACAGCTTAGATGTTACTCAAGAACCTAAGGAAAAATTTTAGGCAGATTTTCAGAGCTTATTTTTTGTAAATATTTATTTTCCATTAGAAGATCCTTCAGAGATAGTTCAGGTTCACACTGTAGTTACCTTGTGCCAGATCTGAAGTCTTTTCTTTCTCCAAAGAGCCCTGGTTTTGTTTTGTTGTTTCTGCGGGTGGTATTTTATTAGAAACCATGATTTGTATCAACGATAGGTATTCTCATTACTGCTAGGCTTTTGGAGTTGACCGGCCTTGGAAATATATAAATGTATATTACCCTATTCATACACACAGATCTCTGTCAATCTACCTATCTATCCTCTGATCCATCTATCAAAAAGCACAAATTCATACCAACACCTCTGATTCCATCCAACCCCACAGCATTCATTCTAGCCTTCTCTCTTAGTTTGTAATGTTTTTCTTTGATGCTGAAAAACTGGCTCCCATTCTCTACATTATATTTACTGAGTTGTTGAAACCCACTATACATGTTGTTTCAGAATTGTTAACTTAGCCCATGCCAATGATGAGAAACACATTTTTGAACTAGAGTGCAGGATTTTTGCACAGTTCTCTTTGTATACAGCCTTCTAGTATTTTGCCAAAATATAGTTTTCTAAAGTAAATTTGGTTTTCTTCTCACCCCCCTCATTGTGGTTATGTTACTCACTTGTAATTCAGTTAGGTTTGTTTGTTGTGGTTTGTATTCCATTTTGCATTCCCTCCACTGCCTGACGTATTATTTTGTAGCCTCCATTAAAGTCCACTCCGTGGTGTACAACTCTGTAGGTTTTGACAAACGCACAGGGCCGTATATCCATCAACACAATCACAACACACAGTTCCTTCACCCCAGATTCCTTCTGCCGCCACTTTGTATAGTGCGCCCCCTTACTCCTCACCCCTGGAAGCCACTGATTTGTTATCCCTCCCTGACGTTTTAGCCTTTTCCAGAACATTATATGACAGAATCATATAATAAATAAATGCTCTTGGTCTCAGGCTTCCTTGTCAAAATGAATCTGAATTAAGTAGAAGTTACATATAACTCAATGTATGGATCTTAACATATTTTTTAAAATTATATTTTATTGATTATGCTATTACAGGTGTCCCATTTCTCCCCATCATTCCCCTCCACTCTGCACACCCCTTCCCACCCACATTCCCCCCTTTAGTTCATGTCCACGTGTCGTAAGTTCTTTAGTTTCTACTTTTCCCACACTATTCTTGCCCTCCCCCTGTCTATTTTCTACCCACCATCTATGCTACTTGTTCTCTGTACCTTTTCCCCCTCTCTCCTCCTCCCACTCCCCTGTTGCTAACCCTCTATGTGATCTCCATTTCTGTGTTTCTGCTCCTGTTCTACTTGTTTGCTTATTTGCTTTTGTTTTAGGTGTGGTTGTTAATATCTGTGATTTTGCTGTCTTTTTATTGTCATATTTTTTTATCTTCTTTTTCTTAGATAAGTCCCTTTAACATTTCATGTAATTAAGGGCTTGGTGATGATGAACTCCTTTAACTTGACCTTATCTGAGAAGCACTTTATCTGCCCTTCCATTCTAAATGACAGCTTCACTGGATAGAGCAATCTTGGATGTAGGTCCTTGATTTTCATGACTTGGAATACTTCTTTCCAGCCCCTTGTTGCCTGTAAGGTCTCTTTTGAGAAGTCAGCTGACAGTCTGATGGGAACTCCTTTGTAAGTGACTGTGCCCTTATCCCTTGCTGCTTCTAGAATTCTCTCCTTCATTTTAATCTTGGCTAATGTAATTATGGTGTGCCTTGGTGTGTTCCTCCTTGGGTCCAACTTCTTTGGGACTCTCTGAGCTTCCTGGACTTCCTGGAAGTCTATTTCCTTTGCCAGATTGGGGAAGTTCTCCTTCATTATTTGTTCAAATAAGTTTTCCACTTGTTGCTCTTCTTCTTTCCCTTTTGGTACCCCCATAATTCGGATGTTGGGACGTTTAAAGATGTCCTGGAGGTTCCTAAACCTCTCCTCATTTTTTTTGAATCCTTGTTTCTTCATTGTTTTCTGTTTGGTTGTTTGTTTCTTTCTTCCTTCTGGTCCACTCCATTGATTTGAGTCCCAGTTTTCCTCCCATCTCTATTGGCTCCCTGTGCCTTTTTCTTCATTTCACTTATTGTAGCCTTCATTTGTTCGTCTAATTTGTGAGCAAAATCAACCAGTTCTGTGAGCATCCTGATCACCAGAGCTTTGAACTGTGCATCTGATAGGCTGGCTATCTCTTGGTCGCTTAGATGAATTGGCTCTGGGACTTTGATCTGTTCTACCGTTTGAGCCTTTTTTTTTTTTTTGGTCTGGTCCCGGCTGTTGTGTAGTGAGGGGCGGAGCCTTAGGTGTTCCCCAGGGCGGGGCAGCCCAGTTGCTGGGTTGTGACATGTAGGGGTGGGGTCCGAGAGGGAAGAATGGTGCTTGATCCATGCTCTCTCAGATTCCCTTCCGTTCCACCACTTTCCCCAAGCAAATTGGGCCCTTTTGGTGCTGATTTCTGTGTAGGTGGGCTTGTGTACGTTCTAGGACCCTGTGGGTCTCTCCAACAAACTCTCCTGTGAGGCTGGGAGTCTCTCCGGGAACTTCAACCCACACAAGTGTTTTCAATCGGTGCTTTTAGGCTTTATTTCCTGGCCCTGGGGCCTTGGGTTGCGCAGTCTGTCTCGCTGCCCGTTTTTGCTTGGTTTATCTGTGTGCGAATGTGTGACCA
>PVKU01015439.1:0-18358 GCA_004027475.1 Anoura caudifer | reverse complement strand
CAAAGAGGCCCACTAGAAGACACATCATAATTAAAATGCAAAATTCCAAGACAAAGAGAGAATTTTAAAGGCAGCAAGGGACAAAAAGGAAGTAACATACAAAGGAGCCCCGATAAGGTTAGCAGCTGACTTTTCAATAGAAACACTCCAAGCCAGAAGAGAATGGCATGAAATATTCCAAGTAATGAGAACCAGACACCTGCAACCAAGGCTATTTTATCCAGCAAGGCTTTCAATCAAGATAGAAGACCAAATAAGGAGCTTCCCAGACAAAAGAATTCTAAAACAGTACACCTCCACCAAACCAGTTCTGTAAGAGATGCTAAAGGGATTGCTTTAAGGAAAGGAAGGAAAAGAGAGAGAAAGAGAGAGGAACACAGGTACAAAAATGGCAATGAATAAGGATCTATCAATGATAACCTTAAATGTAAATGGATTAAATTCTCCAATCAAAAGACAGTGAATAGCTGAATGGATTAGAAAGCATGACCCACACATACACTGCCTATAAGAGACCCACCTCAGGACAAAAGACCTACACAGACTGAAAGTGAAGGGCTGGAAACAAATTTTCTAAGCAAATGGACAGGGAAAAAAAGCTGGGTTTGCCATACTCATATCAGACAAAATCAACTTCAAAAAAAGGGCCATAAAGAGAGACCCAGAAATTCACTTGATAATACTCAAGGGAAGAATGCACCAAGAATACATAAACATTGTAAATATATATACAGCCAGTGTAGGAGCAACCAAATACTTAAAGAAAATCCTAGAGGACTTCAGGAAAGATATTGACAGCAACACAATTATAGTAGGGGATTTTAACACCCCACTGTCAAAAATGGACAGATCTTCTAAACAAAATATCAACAATGATATTGTGGCATTGAAAAATACCCTAGATGAAATGGATTTAACTGATATATATAGAGCCCTCCATCCCCCAAAAAACTAAATACACATTCTTTTCAAATACACATGGAACATTTTCAAAGATAGACCACTGATAGGACACAAAATAAGCCTGAACAAATTCAAGAAAATTGAAATCATACCATGCATTTTCTCTGAGCACAAGGGACTGAAAATAGAAACCAACTCCAAGGGGAAAAACACAAAGCACTCAAAATGATAGAGATTGAACAGCATGATATTAAACAATGAATGGGTCAAGAATGACAGGGAAAAAATCTAAAAGTTTCTGGAAACAAATGAAAATGAACTCACAACAACCCAAAACTTATGGGACACAGTGCAGGCAGTACTAAGAGGGAAGTTCATAGTGATACAGGCCTACCTTAAAAAGGTAGAAACATTTCAAACAACCTAACCCTATACCTATAAGAACTCGAGGAACAACAACAATGACAGTCCAGGGCAAGTAGAAGAAAGGAAATAAGCAAGATCAGAGCAGAATTAAATGACATAGAGACTAAAAGCACAATTCTAAGGATCAATGAATTGAGGAGCTGTTTCCTTGAAAGATAAACAAAATTGGCAATCATTTAAGCAGGCTCATCAAGAAAAAAATAGAGAGGACCCAAATAAACACAATCAGAAATGAAACAGGAGACCTTACAACTGACACTACAGAAATACAAAGGACTGTAAGAAATTACTACCAGATGTATGCCAAGAAATTTGAGAACCTAGATGAAATGACCAAATTTCTAAAAAAATATAACCTTCCAAAACTCAATGAAGAAGAAGCAGAAACCCTGAACAGACCAATAACAGCAGATGAAATAGAAGCAGTAATCAAAAAGCTCCTGACACACAAAAGCTCTGGACCAGATGGTTTCACAGGAGAATTCTACGAAGCATTTAAGGAACAGCTAACCACTCCTTCAAAGATTATTCCAAAAAATCCAAGAAAATGGAAGACTCCCAAACTCTTTTTATGAAGCCAGCATCATCCTAATCCCCAAACCAGAGAAAGACCCAACAAAGAAAGGAAACTTCAGGCCAATATACCTGATGAACATAGATGGTAAAATCCTCAACAAAATATTAGCAAACCACATCCAACAATACATTAAAAAGATTATACACCATGACCAAGTGGGATTCATCCCAGGGATGCAAGAATGGTTCAATATTCACAAATCAGTAAATGTAATGCATCACATAAACAAAAGCAAAGACAATAGTCACGTGATCATATCCATAGATGCAGAAAAAGCATTTGATAAGGTACAGAACCACTTTATGATAAAAACACTCAGCAAAGTGGGAATAGAGGGAGCATTCCTCAACATAATAAAGGCCATATATGAGAGGCCTACAGCCAACATCATACTCAATTGACAATAACTAAAATCTTTTTCACTAAGATCAGGAACAAGACAAGTTTGTCCACTTTTACCACTTTTATTCAGTATAATATTGGAAGTTTTATAAAAAACAAAGATGAGTTAGGGGAAATACTTTGTCTAAAACAAATCCACTACAATAAAAAAGGAGTGTTTTTGTTTCCAACTTAAAGATTTATATTAGGGTCTCAGAAGTTATTTTTCTCTGGTCTCCTGACTCGAGAATGTGACTTTTCTAGATCTAATTTCAATTTAAAATGACCCATTTTGCATTGGTAAAGAGATTCTGAAATTCCTTTGGTAGGCTTTAATTAACACTGGATAAAATTTTGCCATAGATGTTTCATTAAATTGGGCTAGACAAGTAAAAAAAGAAAACAAAGTTGAACACAAAATTGCACCATTGACACTCTCAGAACACCTTTGTTCCTCTGTGGTTGCTGCTCCCCTTTCCCTTCCCTATCTCCTTCCTTTCCTTTGTTTCTTCCTTCTTTTATACTGATATGAATTAATAAATATTTCATTTGTAGAATCCATTTTTACCTTAGGAGAATTATCATTCTGCCTCTTCTTTCTGAAAATAATTCAACATGTTGATTTGTTGGTAAATTCATCTTTTAAAAAATACATTATTACCTGTTAGAAGTTTTCTCATGGGGTGAAAATCCAGGCTTATATTTTCAATGTAACTCCAAAATCTCAGTTATTTGATAAATTAATAGATTGATAATAGGTGTGTATTTCAGAAATTAGAAAAACAGATTAATTTAATAGACATTTAATTTTTTTCTCAAAGTCTGTGGATAATAATTACTACAGAAAATCTTGTATTTAACTTGAAATTTGTTTATCAAGTCAATTCAATTTATCCAATATTTATTGAGTGCATACCATGTGATATATAATAAAAAATCAAATAAGCAATGTATTCATGTGAAATACCTGAGCATAACACTCCAGGAAATGGTATATGTATTTCTACTGACATTAACCTAGTGTCATTTAATATTCATCTCTGGTATTGTAGAAATTGTCCTTTTAGAGAGAGCTAGCACTTTTTAAATATGACACATTGTGATGTGTCATGCAAAGAGCATATGAATGAAGACACTAAGGCACCACATTGGGTTGAATGACTATAGTTCAGTCTCTTAGTCCTTGCTCTTTATATCTAGACAATAACACATAATTTGCTATCTAGACATATGGTCCATATATTACTGAATAAAACAAGAGGTTCAGAATCAATGCATCTCAAGTAGAGAAAGAGCTGTTCTCATTTGGTTAACAATACTCTATAAGTTTCATCCATGGCAAGGATTCTTGGAAATTTTATCTTTAATTTCATATTTAGCAAACATTACATGAAAAACTTTATTTCTTCCTCAAATATTTTCTTAATTGATTCACAAAGTTGTATATTTTGAAAGCTCGTATTTTTAAATCTTGTGTTTTTAAAAGTATCTGCATATGCTAAAATTTTTCTTTACACACAGGGTTCAACTAAAAATCAAATATAAGCAGATATATGTGATAATAATGTAACTGTGAAAAAGTTAAAGTTGTGGAGTTCAGCTGTTGGGTAACAGTTGGGAGTTACTGCCTCTCATCTTCTGCAAGATGAGTTTGGTGATAGAGCTCATTCAGAGTTGTGAGGGACAATCATGGAGAGCATTTAAAGTGGCTCCTGGGACATTACAAAAGCTCAATAACTGTTTATTATTATTATTATATCAAAAGGTATAGATTTAAATCTTAATGAATATACTCAAAGTCAGTCTCACAGGGACACTTCCTTTTGAGTAAAGGGAATACAATACTTTCTTATTATATGGACTGAATTAATCATCTCCAACAGCAAATGATACTTAAATACAGACACTGAGCAGACAACAATAGATGGAGGGAGAGAACTCTGTCATGACTTCTATTTTGTTGGTGATTTTTATCACAGTGCAGTTATTCATAACACTTTGAGTTCCTGCATTTTGAAAAAATCCCTTTTTTCTTCTTACTTTCAGCATCTTATCCTTCCATCAATTTCAGATCTTTTGGGGGATCCAGTGTGGTCTTCTCCTTACTCCTTCTAGTTCCTTTAGGATTATTCCCTCTCTTTTGCAAACCTTCTAGAAACACATGTCAACTGCAAGCTGGAGCTCTCTCCATATTCTGCTTGTAGATGTGGATCTGACAAAGATGGCATTGTTGAACAACCTTGGGACCATGGATCTGTAGGTGTTCAGCTAAGCAACTGAGTCTGAGGGAGGATCTGATTGGCTCCTCACTAATATCCATGCCTAAGCACCAATTCTTACTAATAAATTTGTTGAGATGAAAGAATTGGATTAGCCACTGGCATGGGAAAACTCCCCATGCTAATCTTCTGAATTCTAATTCAGGGATCTCTACATCAGCTCCCACAGCCCTGGACTGAGATTTGGGACTTAAATGTTACTTTTTGCCTTCTCAGAATATAGTTTATTGGCAAACCCCAGGCACCGTATGACAACCACAGAAAAATAAAGGAATTGTGAGAATGGTATGCTGTCACAAATCCTAAAAGAAGCTTTATTTGTCCCTAAAAAACTCAGTTAGATCCAAGACCTAACATTAATTGTCTCTACTTGCTTTTATCAGTTACTACCTTTGTAATGGATTACTATTTTGTTTTTTACTTGATGAATTTCATAAGTGCAAGAATTTTATCTCTTAACAATGTTTATGGTCTATAAATAAGCCACTTTATACATATCAATAATTTTCAATCATGAAGTTAATTCAATTATAAAAATCATATTTAATGGACTTTGCCAAAATAAAGAGATGTACTATCATAGGGTGTTAAATGAAAACCACTTATTAAAACACAAAGCATTGTCTACAGAGTCAATGCTTACAGTTTTTATTGTTTTTTCCCCATAGTTTAGAAAAACACGTTCAAATCTCAATTATTCTCTGTGAATGCAATGACATGAATGTCATATGGACAAAAATTCAGACTCTTCCCATCATAACAGCAGGGCAAACCACTCTTCAGATGAATTTTAAAAGATAACTAGGTCGCCCAAACTCATCAAAGTCAGTACCCAATGATTGAAAGCTGGTCTGTGCCATAAATCAACTGTGTGTTGAAGTGTACAAATTTCCAAACGGTGAACACATGTCAGGGTTTTTTTCATATGTACTTTCTGAAAAAATAAAGTGCTGTGAAAGCTTTGGTGTCCAAAGCAAAAACAAACAAACAACAACAACAAAAACAACAACAACAAAAAACCACTTGTATAAACTATACTACTATTATAAAAATAAAACTAGGTGTTGAGGTATAACTACTTTGTGAGAAAAAATGATTGGAATAATACTAACAAAGCCTTATAGCTATCAAAATATCTGTCTTCTGTAAACTTAGTTTGAGTGGGCCTATGGGCGAAAATGGGCTCAATAACAATGCTGTCAAGATTGAAAAGGAAGAAACCAATTTTATGGTAACTGGTAATGAGTGAACTAAAACCTAAATTGGAACATGTGGACTCAGAAGTACATTTAAAAGATTTTTAGCTATTGAAAAATAAAATCTATTGCAATTAAAAGTTAGTCATTTCAATTTTGAACTGATAGCAAGAAGTCCTCTCAGGGACCAACCCCCAAAATAAATCAGAAAATGAAAGAGAAGTCATAACTGACACCACAGTTATAAAAAGGATTATAAGAAATATTATGAACCATTATATGCCTACAAATTAGAGTATCTAGAAGAAATGAATAAATTCCTAGAACCATATAATCTCTTAACACTAAATCAAGAAGAAACAACCAGTGTGACCAGTCTGATTCCATGTAATGAAATCAAAGTAGTAATAAAAAATAAAAATCCCATAAACAAAAGTCCTGGACTGGATGGCTTTACAGGTGAATTTTATCATTCAAAGAAAAATTAACACTTACCTTTCTCAAGCTATTTCAAATAATTTAAGAGGTGGGAAAACTCCTAAGCTCATTTTATGAGGCCAGCATTATCCTGATTCCAAAACCAGATAGACACTACAAAAAAAAGGAAATGGTAAGCTGTTATCCCTGATAAATATAGACTCAAAAGTCCTCAACAAACTATTAGCAAATCAAATCTAGCAATGCATTAGAAAGATCACAAACCATGATAAAGTGGGATTTACTCCTGGGATGCAAGGTTGATACAATATCAACAAATCAATTAATGGGTTGCAACAAATAACAAAATAAAGAACAGAAATTGTAAGAGCATATCAAAAATGAAGAAAAAGCATTTGACAAAATCCAGCATGCATTTATGTTAAAAACTCAGCAAAGTAAGAATAGAGGGAAAAATGGCCGTTTGTTGAAACATAATAATGGCCATATATAACAAGTCCACAGCCAACATTGTACTCAATGGGCAAAACTAAAATTCTTTCCCTTCAGATCAGAAGCAAGACAGGAATACCCTCTTTCATCACTTTTATTCAACATAGTAATGAAAGTCTTAGCACAACAATCAGACAAGAATAAGAAATGGACATCTGAAAAGAAAAGAAAGAAGTAAAACCATCATTATTTGCAGATGACATGATACTAGATATGTGCATAAAGGGAACCCTAAACATCCCATAAAAAAACTACTAGGACTGATAAAGGAATTCCGTAAAGTAGCAGGATAAAAATTTAATATTCAGAAATTGGTTGCATTTTTATACACCAATAATAAACTATCAGAGTCTCAAAAAAGAAAAATAAGAAAAAATCTCATTTACAATTGCATAATAAAAAATTTTAGGAATAAATGTTACCAAGGATGTAAAAAGCCTATACTCAAAAAATTATAAGATGCTGAAGAAAAAAAATTGAAGAAGATACATACAAATGAATGGAAGTATATAGTATTCATGTATAGGAAGAATTAACATTATCAAAATGGTCATACTACACAAAGCAATCAATAGATTGAATGCAATTCCTATTAAAATTCCAATGGCATATTTCACAGAAATAGAACAAATAATCCAAAAGAGTTATAAAACCACAAAAGACCGCAAATAACCACAACAATCTTGAGAAAGAAGAAACAAGTTGGAGGTATCATACTACCTGATATCAAACTATACTACAAGGCCATAGTAATCAAAACAGCATGGCACTGGCATAAAAACAGACATATACATCAATGAAACAGAATAAAAACACAGAAATAAACCCATGTCTATATGGTCAATTAATATTTGACAAGGAATGTACAATAGGGTAAAGACAGTCTGTTCAATAAATAGTGTTGGGAAAATTGACAAATATGTACAAAAAATGAAATTAGACCATCTTCCCACACCATACACAACAATCAACTAAAAATTTATTAAAGACTAAAATGTAAGACTCAAAACCATAAAATTCCTAGAAGAAAGCATAGGAGGTAAAACCTCAGACATTTCTTTTAGCAATATTTTTTTCTGATATATCTCCTTAGACAAGGGAAACACAAGAAAACATAAACAAACAGGACTATAGCAAACTAAAAAAGCTTTTGCACAGCAAAGAAAATCATCAACAACTTGAAAAGACGAGCTACTGAATGAGAGAACTTATTTGCCAGTGATACATCTGATAAGTCATTAATATGCAAAAATATTAAAAAGTTATAGTATTCAACATAAAAACCCAAATAATCCAATTAAAAAATAAGAAGAGGACCTGAGTAGATGCTTTCACAAAAAGGATATACAGATGGCCAATAGACCAATGAAAATATATTCAGTATCACTAATCATCACAGAAATGCAAATTAAAACCAAAATGAGATATTAACTCATACCTGTCAGAACTGATGTCATCAATAAATCCACATAAAAGCAAGTGGGTGAGGATGTGGAGAAAGGGGAACACTCATGAACTACTGATGGAAAT
Source organism: Anoura caudifer (assembly GCA_004027475.1). NCBI lineage: Eukaryota > Metazoa > Chordata > Mammalia > Chiroptera > Phyllostomidae > Anoura > Anoura caudifer. The sequence continues at coordinate 10,136 of PVKU01015439.1, read as the reverse complement.
ACAAATTTGTGTAAGCACTATGGAAAACAGTATGAAGGGTGCTCAAAAAATTAAAAATGCAACAGTCTTTTGGTCCAGCAATTCAACTTCTGGGCATATATCTGAAGAAGCCTGAAGCACTAATTCAAAGACTATATGCACCCCTATGTTCATTGCAACATTATTTACAATAGCCAAGATCTGGAAGCAGCCCAAGTGTCCAGCAGTAAATAAGTGGATAAAAAACAAGTGGAAAATTTATAAAATGACATATTACTTTGCCATAAAATAGAACAAAATCTTACAACCTGCAACAGCATGGAGGGACCCAGAGGGTATTATGTTAAGTGAAATGTCAGATAAAGACAAATGCCATATCTTTTCACTTATATGTAGACTCTAATGAACAAAATAAATGAACAAACAAAACTGAAGGATATTCAGATACAGAGGACACACTGGTGGTTTTAAGAGGGGAAGGGTTTGGGGTCTGAATGAAAAAGATTAATGGACTGGCAGTACAAATTTGTAGTTACAAAATAGTCATGGGGATATAAAGTTCAACATTGGGAATAGAGTCAATGATATTATAATAACTATGTATGGTGTCAGGTGGGTAATGACAATATTGGGGGAACCCTTTGTAAAATATATGATTGTCTAAACACTATGCTATATACCTGAAACTAATACAAAATAATATTGAATGTAAAATGTCATTGAAAAATAAAATTTCACTTCTGGTCAAGTTGGAGGCATAGGTAATCATGGCTCAGCTCCTTGCACAACCACAGCAAAAATTACAACTAAACTACAAAACAAACATCACCCAGAACTGTCAGAAAATCGAGCTATATGGTAGTCTGACAACCAAGGAAATAAAGAAGCCTCATTACTCTAGATGGGTAGGAGGGGCAGAGACACATAGAGAGATATGGAGATGTGGAATAGGTTGTCCTACACCCATGTGTGGTGGATAAAAATCAGGAGGGATAGATACCTTGGGAGTGAGGGACCTGAACTCCACACCAGACTACCCAACCCAGGGGTCCAGCACCGGTAATATAAATCCTCATAACTTCTGGCTGTGAAAACCAGTGAGGGTTGGGGTGGCAGAAGAAACTGCAGAGTTCTCAGGAGTCTCCTCTTAAAGGGCCCACAATAGACTTAGGACTTACACAGGCTCACTCCCTCTGGGTTTCAGCATCAGGGCAATACTGGAATGGCACCAATGTCATATGGGAGGAAATTAAAGTGATTGGCATCAGGGCAAGTGCTAGGGGCCAGGCAATGGTATTGTCCCCTCTCTGAGCACTCCCTTGCACAGAGCCACAGAGTGGTGACATGGGTTGCACCACCCTGGTGATTACCTAAGGGTCTGACCCATCCAACTAACAGTGTGCTTCTCTACAGTAGGCCATGCTTCCTTAAGACAGGGAGTCAAAGCAGCATTACCTAATACACAAAAAACAAACACAAGGAATCTGCCAAAATTAGGAGACAAAGAAATATGGTCCAGGTAAAAGAACAGAACAAAACTCCTGAAAAAGAACTAAATGAAATGGAGATGAGCAACCAATCAAAGGCAGAACTGAAAACACTGGTTATTAGGATGCTCAAGGAACTCATTGAGTAACATAAAAAACACCCAGGTAGAAATGAAAGTTATATTAAGTGAAATTTAAAAAAAATTTACAGGGAACCAACAATGCAGAGGATAAAGCTGAGAATTAAATCAATAATTTGGAACATAAGGAATAAAAAAGCATTTTATCAGAACAGAAAGTAGAAAAAAGAATTAAAAAAATAAGGATTGCCTAAGGATCCTCTGGGACGTCTTCAAACATACCAATGTTAAAAATCATAGGGGAAAGAGAAAAAGAGAAAGAACAAGACATTGAAAATTTATTTGAAAAAATAATGAAAGACAACTTCCCCCAAATGTTGAAGGAAATAGACATGCAAGTCCAGGAAGCTAAGAGAATCCCAAACAAGGTGGACCCAAAGAGGACCACACCAAGACACATCATAATTAAAATGCCAAAGGTTATGTTCTGGCCAAGATGGAGGTGTAGATGGATACTCTTCACTTCCTTTCACAACCAAAAGAAGGATAACAACCAATTTAAAAAGAAAAGACAACCAGAACCGCCAGAAAAATCAAACTATATGGAGGCCCAACAACCAAGGAGTTAAAGAAGAAACATTCATACAGACTGGTAGGAGGGAAGGAAATGGACAGCTGAGGTGGAAAGGACATGTGGTAAGGTGATAGCTGACAGACCAGGCAGGTGAGGCAGTGGCTGGTGGACCGGGTTTTGCCACATCCGTGTGCAGATAAACTGGAGGTTACAGTTAGAGAGTGAGACAGAAAGCCCAAACCAAGGTTATGGTGCCAGACAAATAAAGCCTCAAAACCTCTGGCTATAAAAATCTGCGGGGGTTACAGAATCAGGAGGAACTGCCAGTCTTTCTGCCAGCAGGAGGAGAGTCTGTTAGAAGGACCCATGGTGTCCTAGAACATACACAGCCCACTCGCCCAGGAATCAGCACTAGGGCAGCACCTGGTAGGGCACAATTCACTTGTGGGAAGTGTTTGAAAGTGGGGTGAGAACAGAAAAAGTGTCATTGTTCTCTCTCTGACCCCTTCCCCACATATAGCACCACAACATAGCAAAGTGGGCTGACCTGCCCTGATTAACATCTAAGGCTCCTCCCCTTACAATGTAACAGGTGCACTGAGACAAAGAAATATGACCCAAATGAAAGAACAGATCAAAACTCCAGAAAAACAACTGAGGGATGAAGAGATAGCCAACCTATCAGATGCAAAGTTCAAAACACTAGTAATCAGGATGCTCACAGAAATTATTGAGTATGGTCACAAAATAGATGAAAAAGTGAAGGCTATGCAAAGTGAAATAAAGAAAAATATATAGGGAAGCACACTGAAGGAAAGGAAACTGGGACTCAATCAACAATTTGGAGCAGAAGGAAGAAATAAACATTCAACCAGAACAGAATGAAGAAGTAAGAATTCAAAAAAAATGAGGAAAGTACTAAGAACCTCTGGGAGAACTTCAAACGTTCTAACATCTGAATCATAGGGGTGCCAGAAGGAGAAGAGGAAGAGCAAGAAATTGAAAACATAGTTGAAAAAATAATGAAAGAAAACTTCCCAATCTACGAAAGGAACTTGGCATGCAAGTCCAGGAGGCTCAGAGTCCCAAACAAGTTGGATCCAAAGAGGAACACACCAAGACACATCATAAATAAATTCTCAAATATTAAAGATAAGGAGAGCATCTTAAAAGCAGAAAGAGAGAAGGAGACAGTTACATACAAAGGAGCTCCCATAAGACTATCAGCTGATTTCTCAAAAGAAACCTTGCTGGCAAGAAGGGGCTGAAAAGTATTTGAAGTCATGAAGGGCAAGGACCTACATCCAAGATTACTGTATCTAGCAAAGCTATCATTTAGAATGGAAGAAGAGATAAAGTGCTTCTCAGACAAGGTAAAGCTAAAGGAGTTCATCATCACCAAGTCATTATTACATGAAATGTTAAAGGGACTTGACTAAGAAAAAGAAGAGGATCAAAAACTGAAGAGTAAAATAACAACACACTCACAACTATCAACAACTGTACCTAAAAAAACCAAAAACTAGCAAACATCTAGAACAGGAACAGAATCACAGAAAGGAGATCACATGGAGGGTTATCAGCAGGGAGGGAGAAGGGAAAATAGACAAAAAGGTGCAGGGAATAAGAAGCGTAAATGGTAGGTACAAAATAGATGGGGGAAGTTAAGAATAGTATAGGAAATGGAGAAGCCAAAGATCTTATATGTACAACCCATGAACATGTACTAAGGAGGGGAATGCTGGAGGGAATGGGGGTACCAGCCAGAGCAAGATAAAAGGCAGAAAAAAATGGGATGACTGTAATAGCATGATCAATGAAATATACTTATAAATGCCAATGGTTAAAGCCAAAGAGACAATCTTTTTTAAAAAGTATGTTTTATTGATTATGTATAACAGTTTTCTCAAATTTTCCCCTTACTCCCCCCTCTGTCCTGAACTCCCAACCCTCCAGCATTCTCCCCCTTAGTTCATGTTCATGGGTTGTACATGTAAGTTCTTTGACTTCTCTGTTTCCTATACCATTCTCAACCTCTCCCCATCTATTTTATGCCTACCAATTATACTTCTTATTCCCTGTACCTTCTCCCCCATTGTTCCCTCCCCTTCCCCAATGAAAACCCTCCATGTGATATCCATTTCTCTGATTCTGTTCCTGTTCTAGTTGTTTGCTTAGCCTTTGTTTTTTTTTAATTTCAGTTGTAGAGTTATGAGTTTGTTGTCATTTTACTGTTCATAGTTTTTGATGTTCTTCAATTTCTTAGATAAGTTCCTTTAACATTTCATATAATAAGGGCTTGGTGATGATGAACTCCTTTAACTTGACCTTATCTAGGAAGCAATTTATCTGCCTTTCCATTCTAAATGAAATCTTTACTGGATAGAGTAATCTTGGATGTAGGTTCTTGCCTTTCATGACTTCAAATACTTCTTTCTAGCCCCTTCTTGACTGTAAGGTTTCTTTCAAGAAATCTGCTGATAGTCTTACGGGAGATTCTTTGTAGGTAACTCTCTCCATTCCTCTTGCTGCTTTTAAGATTCTCTGTTTATGTTTAACCTCGGTAACTTAATGATTATGTGCCTTGCTGTGTTCCTCTTTAGGTCCAACTTCTTTGGGACTCTGTGGGCTTCCTGGACTTCCTGGAAGTCTATTTCCTTTGCCAGATTGGGGAAATTTTTCTTCATTATTTATTCAAACAAGTTTTCCATTTCTTGCTGTTGCTCTCCTTCTAGCACCCCTATAATTTGAATATTGGAATGTTTAAAGTTGTCCCAGAGGTTCCTAAGCCTCTCTTCATTTTTTCGAATTCTTGTTTCTTCATTCTGTTCCAACAGAAGGATGTTTATTCCTTCCTTTTGTTCCAATTCGTTGATTTGAGTCCTGGTTTCCTTCCTGTCCCTGTTGGTTCCCTAAATATTTTGCTTTATTTCACTTTGGGTAGTCTTCATTTGTTCTTTCATTTTTCCATCAAGCTCAATCAGTTCTGTGAGCATCTTGATTACCAATGTTTTTAATTCAACATCAAATAGGTTGGCTATCTCCTCATAGCTTAGCTCTTTCTCTGGAGTTTTGCTTTTTTCTTTCATTTCGGTCATATTTCTTTGACTCAGCGCACCTGTTAAGTTGTAAGTGGGGCCAGGCCTTAGATATTCATCGGGGCCAGGAAAACCTCTTTGCTGGGTTGTCATGCTGTCTGTGGGAGAGGGGTCAGAGAGAGAACAGAGCAGCTCCATTGCTGGGCTCTAGCCCCACTCTCCAATGAACTCTAGTGTGAGACTGGGAGTTTCTACCACTGCGGCAACCTCCTCTATAGTCCACAGTCAGCTCTGAATCTGTTTCCCATTCACCCAGCCCCACTTGCACAGTCCTCAACCTTACCCTGGGTTCTGTCAGCCAGCCCCCGCCTCACCCCGTGGTCTGGTCAGCTATCTCTCCTTGGTTCCTTTCAGCCAGCCCCACCCGCACAGTCCACTGCTTTGTCCTGGGTTCTTTCCATCTGCCCATCTGCCCATCTCCCTCCTACTGTTCTAGTTTACTGTTTCTTTAATTCCTTGGTTGTCAGAGTTCCATGCAGTTTGATTGTCTGGCACTTCTGATTGTTTATTGTTTTTAGATTGGTTATTATGCTCCTTTTGGCTGTGCAAGGAAGCAAAGGGTTTCTACCTACACCTCCATCTTGGCAGGAACTCGAAAATAAGGAGAGGATCTTATAGTTACCTACAGAGGAGTTCGCATAACTGATTTCTCAAAAGAAACTTTGCAGGCTAGGAAGAAATGGCAAGTAGTATTCAAAACAATGAAAAGCGAGGACCTACAACTTAGATTACTCTGTCCAGTTAAACTATCATTTAGAATTGAAGGGCAGATAAAGTGCTTCCCAGACAAGGTAAAGCTAAAGAAGTTTGTCATCACCAAGCCATTATTATATGAAATGTTAAAGGAAGTTATTTAAGAAAAAGAAGAGCAAAACTATGAAATGGCAACAAATTCACAGCTATCAACAATTGAATCTAAAAAACAAAGCAAGTAAACAAACAGGATAGAAACAGAATCATAGATATGGAGATCATTTGGAAGGTTATCAGTTGGTCGGGGGTGGGGAGAATGGGGAAAAGAAGTACAAATTGGTAGGTACAAAACAGACAGGGGGATGTTAGGACCAGTATAGAAAATGGAGAAGCCAAAGAACTTATATGCATGACTCATCGATATGAAATAAGCCGGAGATTGCTGGAGGGAATGATGGGTACTGTGTAGAGAAGGGCAAAGGGGGAATAACTGGGGCAACTATAATAGCATAATCAATAAAATATATTTTAAAAAGAAAAATAAAATGCAAAGTTTTTTTAAAACTTCTTTCAGTTTTCCCTGTGTGAACACAATCACGCCATATCAAATTATACAATTAGTTAATAAATTGGTTTTTATTAAAAACCAACTCCTCTAAAATTGCCTGTTTTCGAGGTGATCCACACTGATGGCAGTCACTTCAATCAGAGTTTGGAGGTTCCCAGTTGCAAGGAGTCTTCGGAAAGGCCTGTTCTGCTGCAGGCTCTGTTAGTGCCAGCTGGCTAAGGGAAGCTGGTGGCTTTAGTAACTGGCTTTTTTTGAATAGTTTGGAACCTTCTTTCTTCAACATGATGACAATAATTTCTGGGGAGGTTAATGTTTAGATACTCATGGTGTTTAGGACTTCTTTGAACCTTCCTAAGTCTCACCTACAAGCCCAGAAGTTGCCAAGTTCAAATGCTTCCCTTAGTCTCTAGATATTCCCTCATGTAATATGTGATTAGCCTTGAACCAGAGTTTTTATCTGCAAATTCAGCTTTAAGATATGAAGGGTTCAAGGCTACCTGCTGGTCTTTGCTGTGTAAGCCATTTACTTTCCTCCTTACTTTGTACTACATATAGGGAGGCAGCCAAACATGTGTTTTTTGTTTATTGGCAAGGGGTCTTGTTGAAATGAAATTACTTAAGAATGTGTCCATTGCAATTAAAAGATGTATAATGTTTATATTAACATGTTAAAGTTTGGTTGCTCTAGGAACATTGGTTTACATAATGAAAATAGGCTATAATGAATATGATGAAGTATTCCATATTCTGTATTTCCTGTAGCTTTCTAGGAAAATGTTGGTGTGGCTAGTTTCCTTAGTACCAGCTGCAAGACAATGTAAAATATCACTGTTAGGGTTGAGTTTCTGTGTGCTTTAAATAGTAGGTAAAAAAAATTGCTCCATGAAATTTCCTCACCTGAAATTTTAGCAAATGCATGGATGACATGTTGTGTAAAATCTAATCATGAAGAAACTAGATTATGGAAATAGTTATGGGAAAATAAAACTAAGTCCTCAGATTTAAATACTTTGCCTCAAATTTTGATTAAAATCATAGTGGTTAGAAGAGGAAGGATCTGGGTCCAAAGATACATTCCATGTTGACTCAGGGCCCAGTGTCCAGAGCACTTACTTTTCTTTCTTTTCAGTGACTTGGTTATTTCCCCAAACACTACAGGTGTCTCTCCCTTCTTCATCTGCTCATTTTCATCCCACTTTGTATGTTTTACTGTCCTTTCCCCCAAGCCTTTGTCTGTTATCTGGAATGTCTGTGCTCCAAAGCAGGTAGAACCTGTAATCAGGGAGTAGAGAGTGTCATTGATTCCATGACAGAATAGGGGGTGGAGGGAGAGGTCATCGGAGGGGTGGGGACAGTTGTGATGGACTTAGGTGGAGGAGTTCATGGACTCAGTCAGAGCCACTAAAGGATTTTCCAAATATTTTATTTTTTGAGAAAATGCTATATACAAGCATAAAGCAGAAAAATTACCCTCATAACGTTTCTACCTATAGGGAAACCACTACTGATATTTGGAGGTGTTTCCTGCTCATTTCTTGGCTGTGAGTTTAAGAAAAACAATTAACATCATATAATATGAATTTTTGAATGATTTCTTATTAAACTTGTATAAATTCCATGGAATTTTTCTTAATATTCAATCAATATAATTTTGATAGCTATATAATATCTCAAATATATGTAAATTTTCCCCCTTGTAGGGCAACCTGTTGATATAGTATTTCCATTAAACATTATTGCATCTAAAAAAAGAGATTGTTTTCTTAAGAAACCATAATTAAATCTTTCTTTAATAATTTTCATTATTAGAAGTCCATGCCATTTTACTAAACTCACAGCAGCTTGGAGCCAGCAAAACTTCCTGGACCTCTGCCAACTTCCCGGAGGATGAGAACCTGCCTTATCTTTTGTCTACATTTCCCTGGCATTCCCAGTGTGGGCTCTTCGATTCCTTCTAGCTTGGATGCAGGGGTTTTTCTGTAGACTTATTTGTTTTTGTAAATAAACTTTTATTTAAAGTTCAGTAATTCCTTTAGTTTCAGAGTGGGTTCTGTTTTCTGTTAAATTCAAGAAAAATAAATTCATTCTTATACATAATTTTTATTAGTTTCTTGTTTTTATTATTATTCCTGTTGACACTCTGTAAACTTCTTTGTGAAGTGTCTGAGTTTGCACTCTCCCTTGGCCACCACCCCTCTTGCCAAGCACACTTTCCTTCCCTGGGAGGACTTTGGAGTAGTCCCTCCTGGACACTCACTGCTCCTTCTATCTGCCATAGTCTTCATGTTTAAAACATACTGCTGCCCAGCTGGTGCTCTGAAGAAGAAACCTATCAATCTTTAGTCACAGCACTATCTTCCACTAACAGGACTGGACACACACACCCCTACTCCCTCCATCAGTTATAGGTTTGGGCACCTTAAATCAAGCTGTCTCTCACTTGTGTCTCATGCTACTGCTAACAGTAGCCTAGCCAGAGCTACTGGGCTGAGTGCTTTGAGTTCAGGTGCCCAAATTCAGCATGGTCTTCTCCCTGCTTATTTATTCTTTGTTATCATTATTAAAAATGATGATATTCTACCATTACTTGCTTTAATTGACTTATTCCATGGCAGTTATTCAGATCTTTTATTCTACTTAACTCCAGTTTTCACCCCTGCTCAGCTCGTTCAGAGAAGCTTACCTTACATTCCATGAAGAAGTTTGAAAACACCTGGAAGGATCTCTGTATCTTGACTCATCCTTTAATATATCTCTGAACACTGCTTGTCTTCAGCTTAAGAAAATGCGAAATTACAAAGAATAGTGCCAAAATATAAAAAAGACAAAACAAGATGTTCATTATCAAAACCTAAACAGTAATTAAAGAATTGGTTAAGAAAAAACCCTGACTCCTGCTTTTAACAAACAAAAAATGCAGTTTATTTCAAAAAGCATTAAATAGTTTAATTTCTGTCATAATGCCAATTACTCTCCTTCTACACACCATTAAAAACCTTTTAAAATCTGATTATAAAATTAAATATTTATTGAGGAATGTAGAAAAGTACAAAAATGTGAGGGGAAAAATAATCCATAGAACAACATAGTGGCTAGATAGTCATAGGTAGGACCTAGATTATATAGGATTAAACATTGGATTAAACATAGGATTAAACTTAACTAATTAGCTGGATATTTTGGGTAAATTGATCTCTCTTTGCTCTGATTTCATCATTGCTAAAATTAGGATCAAAATAGTATCTGTACTGTGAATTATTTTGATGACTAAATTAAATAATTAATTAAAAGTTTTATTACATTCCTTGGTACACACCTCAATCAATGTAGTTTTTATCTCTTCTTCCAGTTTTCATATATGAATGTTACATATCATATAGATATGTAAATATTTACAAAACCGGGACATGCACATTCAATGTGCTGTGCTCTGTTTTTTTTTTTATTTTAATTGTTGTTCTTACACAGTTTTCTTTTTTCTACTCCCATCCCATCCCTCCACCGCAGCCCTCCCCAGCTCCCTCCCATTTCCACCCCCCCCCAGCTTTTGTCCATGTGTCTTTCATACTTGTTGCTCTAATCCTTTCCCCTTTTCCCTGGATATTCCTATCCCTCTCCTCTCTTGTTCTCAATTTCAGTGTCTTTGGTTATATTATG
>PVKU01015438.1:0-18356 GCA_004027475.1 Anoura caudifer | reverse complement strand
CATCCAAGATTGCTCTATCCAGCAAAGCTGTCATTTAGAATGGAAGGGAAGATAAAGTGCTTCTCAGATAAGGTCAAGTTAAAGGAGTTCATCATCACCAAGCCCTTATTATATGAAATGTTAAAGGGACTTATCTAAGAAAAAGAAGATAAAAATATGAACAGTAAAAAGACAGCAAACTCACAGGTATTAACAACCACACCTAAAACAAAAGCCAACTAAGCAAACCACTGCAACAGGAGCAGAAACACAGAAATGGAGATCACATGGAGGGTTAGCAATAGGGGAGAGGGAAGAGGAGAGAGGGGGACTAGGTACATAGAACAAGTATCACAGACGGTGGGTAGAAAATAGACAGGAGGAGGGCAAGAATAGCGTGGGAAATGTAGAAGCTAAAGAATGTATGACACATGGGCATGAACTAAAGGGGGGAATGTGGGTGGGAGGGGGTGTGCAGGGTAGAGGGGAATGATGGGGAGAAATGGGACAACTATAATAGCATAATCAATAAAATATAATTAAAAAAAAGAAAGTTCATTTTATACAACGGTACATGATAAACCCTATTCTCAACATAAACAAGGAATATGCATAAAAGTATATGTCTGTTGTTCTATTGTTTTGTAGTTACAGAAATAGCTCTATTGTTTGTCTGAAATAAGAAATCCCTTTGCCTTGGTTCCTGAGTTGACCGTGGATTTCAATGGTTCCCAGCAGTACTAAGGATATTTTCCCCCAAAGCTTTAAGATCAGTATGCCCTGATTCCTGTGAATTGGAAAAGATCAATGATGTTTCATTTGGTAACTGTCTGATTTTTCACAGGCTAGTAACATGGTCTGTGGAGGAGTTTTTCTGAGGATTATTTTTGGTTTGGGTCACCTCTGAGTGTCTCTTCTCGTTTTTGATTGACGTGGTTCAAACGTGCTTCTGAAAGTGAATTCCAGGCTGGTTCTGGTGCTGCATGCCTGGGTGAGCAACGGGCACCAGTCACTTCCTCTCACCAGACTCAACGTGCTAGTGAGTCTAAATGTAGCTTTAGAAATGGCTTGGGACCAGGGCTCTCAGACTTTGGTTGAAGGGCCCTTTTGCATTTCAAAATACTTTGGAAGCTTACAAGGAGCTTTGTTTATGTGAGTTTTATCCATCAACAGTTACCATATTTAAAACCAAACTTGAGAAATGTTAAAGATGTTTATTAATTTAAAAATTAGAAGTCCATTTTGTGTTCATAGAAATGGCATTGTTGTGGGGAAAACTATTTTTCAGAACAAAAATTAGGAAGAACATCATTGTTTTACATTTTCATAGGTCTCTGTACCATCTTACCTAAAAGATAGCAGGATTCGTCTCTTTCCACATGCAGTCAGTCTATTGCAATATCTTGTATGCAGCCCCCCAGTCCATGCCACTGGGCCCTCATGAGAGAACAACAGTGAAAAAGGCCACATTGTCTTAATAGTGGGAAAACAATTCTAATCTCATGGACCCAGGAGTCCCTAGACTTTCAAAACTGCCAGCTTAGGGGATGAGAATAGGGTTTAAAAATCAGCTGATTCACCAGCAGATATTGTCAGGGGTTTTCCCTTTTTGTGGTACCCACTGCCCGTAGAGGTTCTTTCTGTTGGAATGGTGTCACTTGAAGACAATGAACATGAGAAGGAAGTCTGAAACTGAAATGAAAAAGACTATACTGAACTTCAGAGAGCCCTTATCTATTTATATAAGAGGACAATAAAATGTTTTGTTGCAGAAAAATAGTGTGACCCTGAAAAGCGTTTTCGCTTTCTGGACCTCTTCGGTGAAAGGGGTGAACCCTGGACTTGGGAGTAGGGGGTGGGGGTAGGGTGGGGGCGGGGTGTGGAGCTGAGCCCGTGAAAGTTTCCAGCAGCTCAAAGATCTGTACTGTGGTTCAGCAGCCTCTGTCACTTAAGCAGCTAAGTCACCGGGGTGAGCAGGGAGGTGGCTGACAGTGACTAGGTTCCAAGGGGCACAGCCGCCTCCTTTGCCTGGGTTAATCCCAACCCTTCCTGCATTTATGTTTGAGGATACAGAACACAGAGGTGTGAGGTAACTTGCCCAGAGATTCTACTACTGGCAGCTGGGTTCGGTCGGTCGGGCCCCGGGTGCCCTCTCCTGTGCCCATCCCACCTCTCTGCATGCTGAAGGGGCTGACCAAATGCTTCCTTTGGGAAAAGAAATTCCTGCCCCATACTTGGCACCATAGATTATTGATTCACCTCAGTAATTTTTAATCAAATCATACATGACTTGGATACGATTTGACTGAGAGAAAATCTGATGTTCTGGGCCGAGTGTACCAGACAGTGAGTGAGGCCGTGCCTGGCACAGGACAGCCGCACCGCACAGCTCCAGGGGATGCCATTCACCATTCACATCCTAGTCTCTACCCCATATGAGTGGCGCTCTATGGAATTAAGCAATGCACAACCTGCACACACCTACCTGGTGGCCTAAGCCTGGCGCATAAATGCCTGTTACTGTCATGGACTGTCATCCCCTTAAGGTCAGGGACAATGTCCATCTCTGGGTCTCCACAGACCAGGGAGGCATTGTAGGTGGTCTGAGGGGCTTGCTGTGAATGCTTGGTGTCTCCTGCTAGGCTGGAAGTTCCGTGAGATCAGAGTGCCAGGTCCAAGGTATTGCTGCGCTGGTTTGTAACGATGCCTCTTGCCTCCTTCAGGTCTTGGGCTTCCGTTGTGTGAGAAGCCTGAGGTAAAAGAGAGAGAGGCTCAAGGAAGAGAGGCGAGCACAGTCTGTGCCAAGAGATGAGGTGACACAAAGCAAGGTGGGGGGTATCCTTCCCGCCCTTCCCCAGCTGCACCTGCTCTCAGAGGGTGGGAACTACCTCCCTGCCTCCTCTGGGTTCTTCTGGCAGCTGCCACACCCTCTCTGTCTCTTCTTTTCACTGGGGTCCTTCAAACTATTGTCAGTCTGTTCCCTTTGGCGTCATGCCCTCCACTCCTCCAGGATTTCAGATTGTGTGCTTGTGTGTGTGTTGCCCATCATTCCCCGCACCCTTGTGTGGTTGTTGTTTCTAGCCTGTGGATCCTTGGCCTTCCCACTGCCATGTGGGCAGTGCTGCTTCTCGGACACTGTGCCCATAATTGTATAGATCAGTGCCTTTCTGAGTGTGGTGTCCACTGTGTCCTCCGGGCCCTCGTTAGAAATGCAAATTTGGGCACCTCACCTCAGACCCACTGGAGCAGAAACTCCAGGGTGGGGCTCAGCCATCAACATGTGAACGCAGAAGCCCTCCCAGGGATTCTGGTGCAGGTTACATTTTGAGAACCAGGAGCATAGGTTGCTTTTGTCTCTCTGCTTAGGGAATGGACAGTGGCTCTGCATGCTAGGAAAGATGCTCCCCGGGCAGACTGCCCAGCACGGGGCCCGGTGGTGACTACAGCCTGAGCTGGATTTCAGCTCCCTCTGCCCCACCGACCCCCTGCTGAGCACCGTGTGCCATGGACAGCTTGCACTGCTGTAGCAAAGCAAGCTTTTTCAGCTCTGCCATGAGGCAGAAGACTAGGATGTGGAGCAAACTTGAAACACATAACATTTTATACCAAGTATTTATTCTCTTGTCTGCTATTTCACAGTCCTCTCATCAATTTCCAGTGTTAAGGCATTGTAACTCTGATCATGTTCCTGTGTGTGAATTGTACGTATTAATTTATGAAAGTTCTCACAAGGACCAGAAACATGTTTTTTTTTTTCATTTCAGAGGGTTCTCTCTGCTATGAACTGTGAGGGTCCAAGTTCCAAAAATGAGTGAAGTGGTTTCTTGTTGAACTACAGAAGACCAGAAACCTCTAATGCTGAGGTGTTTTGTGTGTGATAGGTTCCTGAAGTTCATGTATGATTAGACCCAAGATTATATTTAGTTTGGTACCTAGTAAATAAAAACCAAATATTCGGCTGACTGGGAAAAATGAGGATGTTCAGTGAGGACCACCAAGCAGTGCCCCCATGGCTGAAATTTGTCACTGGCAGTTTCCCATGGGTCCTGTGGTGGACTGAGTCCTGCACACAGAATTTCATGCCATGATTAAAAAAGGCCAAGGGGGCAAGTAGAACATGTTTCTGGGCTTTTTTTTTTCTGTAGGGAAGTGTCTTGGCAGGAGACACCCCCAGTAATGATCAGGCTGCATCCAGAAAAGACAAGGCCAGAGAAGATTTCCTGTCGGCCTCCCTAGAGCCCCGAGCAAAGGACAACAGGCAGAGAAAGTCAAGGTCCAAGGTCAGGAGGCACGCAAAAGCAGCCCAGAGAGGAATGGGAAGCTGGTTGGCAGAGGGCCCTGGGGATAGCATCATGCCCAGCAGCTCAAAAGCTCCTTCACTTGACTGGCTGGTTCAGAGCCAGAGCACAGAATTGAATCTGGTTGACGTCAGACACAGGATTGTGCTGCTGGATCTCCTTGGACATGTGGTGCTCGGAGAAGAGCGTGTGAAGCAAAGAATGCACGGCAGGGTTCTCTACCCAAATGTGGACAAGATGGGAGCCACTGGCCGGGGGTCAGTCTTGCAATTGTCACAGTGTTGAGGGGTGTTGTCTCTTCCTCTCTCACAGGTGTCAGCATTTTCTGACCCCACCCCACCTGCAGACCAACAGCCAGGACACTATGCATGCTCATAGTCACCCTAAAAAGAGGCCCAGGCATCAGTGTTCACCCCCACCCCCTCCCCACGAGTTCAGGGCATACCAGCTCTACACGCCCTACCAGGGCAAGGATGGGAAAGTGATGCAGTTACCTGCCGAGTCCCGTTGGGATGGGTGACTGTAGGCCTGCTGCAAGCTTGTCTGTTGAACACCATATCCAAGGGCTGATATTCACTTAGGCATTGGCTTAAGTAGGTATGAGCTTTGGAGAGAAGGCAGAGGGCCCACCCCACCTAAATGGTGAGATATACTCCTGTTGCTTAGGCCCAGGCCACGGAGGGAGGGGTGGTGACAAACTTCTGCACAGCCCTTCAGTGTCTAGATTATCCCAAGGGCCCAGAGCAGATAAATGCAGCCTAAGGACTGGGTCCACATGACCTCCTGACTCTTCCTAGTGCCCGATGGACCCAACACTTGGCCTGTGGGACGCTCCACAGTGTCGACTGGGCTTAGTCTGTCTCTGTCATCTGTGCTGCCTGCTGCACTGACAGCCCAGGATGAGTACTGAACGCTGGTTTTTGAAGGAACACGTGTTGGATTGACTCCTTTTTTTGTTTGCTTCTTAGGCGCCAATAAATGGTTGTCGATGTGAGCCCCTCATCAACAAGCTGGAGAATCAGCTGGAAGCGACTGTGGAGGAGATCAAAGCAGAGCTGGGATCGGTTCAGGATAAAATGAACACAAAACTGGGGCACATGGAGAATAAGACCCAGCACCCAGTGAGTGAGTCGCCCAGCCCCCTCGCTTCCAGTGCTCTGGGAGAGAGCGCAATGGGGAGACGATGAGCACACCTTCTGTTCCGCAAACCCCGCCCCCGGGTGGGGCCAACAAGGGAGAGGCCTGCCTATGTGATTGTGCTAAAGACTGTTTATTGCCGGGAGCCGAGCCAGCCAGCCCGGCTGTTTGACCCAGTCGCAGCAGAGGGAGCCTAACGTCCGCATAGCAGACACGGGGAGGGAAAGTACCAGGCACTCTTCTGCATGATTTTAATAATCATACCCTTGCTTGGAGCCTCTGCAATTTATTTCGGGACTGAGACAGACAGTAATTCCATAGAAGAGGCAGAATTCCTGAGAAGTAAGCGAGAAAATGATAGTCAATGGGAAAGTACTCTCCCCCCAGGAGGTCCTCCAGATATAGTAAAGAATTTCCAAGAATGGGAGTGTAAAAGGCTATTAGGACTACGTCCTACATAACCCCCTGTTACTACCCCTATGACTAAAACAGTTAGCATCCCTTCATCAGGAAGAGAGGAAGCAGCAAGGTAGACAGAACATAAGAAAGATTATTACCTATATAGAAAAACAGGATTTTGTCATAGAAGAGAAAAAAGTGAGAGACATATAATAACCACATTACCCACAAAGAATATTACACTTGGCCAAGACTATGAGACAAAACAAGTGCCCTTACACATGCCCAACTTGTGGTTTTTACACATTTATACAAGGCTTAAGCCTAAGCTCTGAGAAATCATAGGTGTTACATTATGTGGTAAATATGCCCAGCTAAAATGATCCCTCAGATTAGAGCCAAAAGCTTGCACAATGGTATACAATTGTCTTAGGCTGCTGCTTCTAATATATCAGTGTCATGCTTTCCTCGGAACACTGGCAAAGCATATGTTCCCTGAGAACAAAATAACAATTGCTTTCTCATACTGCATAAGCGCACCCAAGCATATAAAAAATAAAGCACACCAGCGACTGGCAGAGATGCTGGGTCACTGAGCCTGCAAGAGTGTCTCTTGTGTCTTCCTTTCGCCAACACCGTCCATCCACTGGGTGTCCCTGGACCTGCTCGAGCTGGACTCCGGCAGTTTATTTAAATTAAAAAAAAAAAGAATGTTTCAATCGCTTCTGTTTATAAAAGTAATATATACCTACTACAGAGCATTTCTTAAAATATGAAAATTAGGAGAATAAATCACCTATACACCCACCCTGAATTAAACGGCACTATCAATATTTGGGTTTATTTTCTTCCAGTCTTTTATATGTCTATGTACTCTATAACCCTTTCCTATTAAGCACAAAATTAGAATAATCACGTCTATAGTATATTCTTCTTCCAACTTTTTATTTGGAAAATTTCCAAACATAGAGAACAGTTGAAGTAATAGTATAACGAATGCTTCTACCGTCTCCACCCAGACCCAGCTCAGTGCCATCCTGTTTGCTCTGTGTCTCTCTGAGCGCTTTTCCCTCCTGCTGAGGTGAAGGAGACTCAGTTGCCTCTGTAGCAGAGTGCCCTGGCTGATAGTGAGGACTTTCACCTTTGTAACAAAACACCATCATCACATCTGAGAAAATGAATAACAGTTGCACAGTCTCCAGAATTTCTCAATGCTCCCAAGATGTTTTTTTGTTGTGTTCCCCACCCCACCCCTCCGCCTGCAAATTATAAGGAAAATATTATTTAGAAAGTTAGAGATTGGTAGAAGTGAGCCAGCTGAGCTGAGTAGACTCAGGAAACAAGTTACAGAAGAAGCCAAAGGAGGGCTGTTGGATCTCTGGAGAGGGAAAGACACAGGTGAGGCCTGGGGGGAAGGAAGGAGAGGACAAAGGGAAAGGGGTGGGTGTGCTCCCCCGAGGGAGAGTACCTGTTTGTTTCTTTTTAAAATTTTATTTTTCAGTTACAGTTTACATTCAATATTATTTGGTAATAGTTTCAGGTGCATAGCATAGTGGTTTTTTAATCTGGTTTTTATTTTTATTCCTAGCCCAGGACCCAGTGAATCCTTTGCACACTTGTGTTATCTGTGGGGTCTCTTTTAATCTAGAACAGCCCCCCCCATTCCTTCTTCAGCTTTTTGTTCCCTCCAGCAGTATCGACTTTTTACAGTCCAGGGCGATTGTTTTGTAGGATGTTCTATATTCTGGATTTTTCTTTCCTTTCCTTTTTTCCCCCATAGGAATGTATTTTCCTCAGCATTTAATTATGAGTTTTTGCAAGAATAATGCAAAGTTTAAAAAAATTTTAGTGAACACTTACATGCCCAGCATCTAGATTTAAACAGTAATATTTTGCTATATTGGTTTTGTCACAGTTACCCATCTACCCACTCCTCTATCTAGCTATCAATTTTCTTTGTATGTTTAAATAAACTATTTTACAGTAGTGTTAGATTTACAGGATGGGTGCAAAGACAGCACGGAGTTCCCACACAAGCCGCTCCTAGTTTCAGTTTCCCATTATTAACATCTTCCGTCAGTATGGTGCTCTTGTCACAACCAATGAAACAGTATTGACACATTTTTTTGTTAGACTCCATATTTTATTCAGTTTTCCTTAGTTTTTCCATAATATGCTTTTTCTATTCCAGAATCTATTACATTTTTTAGTTGTCTTTTCTGCTTAAGCTCCTCCAAGCTGTAATAGTTTCTCAGGCTTGATTTGTGATGACCTTGACAGTTTCAAGGAGCACCAGTCAGGTATTCTGTAGAATGTCTCTCAATTTGGGTTTATCTGATATTTTCCTCATGATTCCCTTGGTGTTACAGGTTTTTGCACAAAAGGCCACAGAAATCAAGCACCATTTTTAACTAGTTCTATTTGGTAATGAGTAATAACATTTCTTATGAGTAATAACATAACTTCTGCAAATTGGCTAATGACTTCATGGAATTTATCTTTGCTTCTTCATAGTTAAAGGACATTTGACTCATACTTGATTAAAGAACACTTTTTATTTTTTTAAAGATTTTATTTATTTATTTTTAGATAGAGGGGAAGGGAGGGGAAAAAGAGAGGGAAAGAAACATCAATGTGTGGTTGCCTCTTGAGATCCCTGTACTGGGGACCTGGCCCAACCCAAGCATGTGCCCTGACTGGGAATAGAACCAATGACCCTTTGGTTCATAGGCCCGCGCTCATTCCACTGAGCCACACCAGCCAGGGCACACTATTTATTTTAATTTTGAAATCTTTTTTACATAGAGTAACAAGATGTGAAAATTCCACAGGAAAGGTAAAATTGTACTGCTGTTATAGCTATAGGAAAAGATGTTCAAACTTGCTGTAAAAAATGCAAATTAGCATTATACGATATTATTTTTACTTCTCAGATTGTCAAAGATCAAAGAGTTTGATGATGTAATATGTGGGTAAGGATGTAGGAGAGCAGGAATTTCAATATATTGAAGATAGAAGTATAAATTGGAGTACCCCTTAAAATGATAGCAGTAGCCATCAGAATTATAAATGCACACACTTTTTAGTTCTTCATTCTTTTTTAAATCACTTTATTTTTCAGCTACAGTTCACATACAATATTATGTTAGTTTCAGGTGTACATACCAGTGGTCAGACATTATATAACTTCCTAAGTGTTCATCATGATACATGTCATACCCATCTGACACCACACATAGTTATTAGAATATTATTGACTGTATTCCCTATGTTGTACCTTACATCCCTATGACTATTCTGTAACCATCAATTTGTACTTCTTAATCCCTTCACCTTTTCACCCATTCCCCCAATCCTCCTCCCACCTGTATCTGTGCTCTGTATCTGTTTTTGTTCTGCTTGTTCATTTATTTGGTTTTTAGATTCAATTGTTAATAGATATATATTTATTGCCATTTTACTCATATTTTTTCTTTTTTTCTTAAAAAAGACTCTGTAAGCCCTGGCTGGTGTAGCTCAGTGGATTGAGCTCGGGCTGTGAACCAAAGGGTTGCCAGTTCAATTCCCAGTCAGGGCACATGCCTGGGTGGCAGGCCAGGTCCCCAGTGGGGCCATGTGAGAGGCAACCACACATTGATGTTTCTCTCCCTCCCTTCCCCTCTCTCTAAATAAATAAATAAATTCTTTTAAAAAAGACTCTTTAAAATTTTTTAAAATATTTATTTATTTTAAGAGAGAAGAGAAGGGAGGGAGAGAAACATGAATGTGTGGTTGCCTCTTGCACATCCCCCACTAGGCCCACAACCCAGGCATGTGCTCTAACTGGGAATTGAACTGGCGACTGTTTGGCTCACAGGCCCACGCTCAATCCACTGAGCCACACCTGCAAGGGCTAAGGTTTCATACAATACTGGTTGATGGTGATGAACTCCTTTAGCTTTTTTTTTTTTTTTTTGGTTTGGGAAGCTCTTCATATGTCCTTTGACTCTAAATGATAGCATTGCTGGCTAGAGTAATGTTGGTTGTAGATTCTTGCTTTCCATCACTTTTAATATTTCTTGCTAATCTCTTCTGGCCTGCAAAGTTTCTGTTGAGAAATCCACTACAGGAGCTTTACAGTTTTATGGGAGCTTTCTTGTAGGTAACTAATTGCTTTTCTGTTGCCATTTTTAAGATTCTCTCTTTTGTATTTAACCTTTGTCATTTTATTTATGATGTGTCTTGGTGTGGGCCTCTTTGCCTCCATCTTGTTTAAGATTCTGTACTTCCTGGATTTGGGTCTATTTCCTTCACCAAATTAGGGAAGCCACGATCCCACTGAGTTATACAGCCAGCAGTTACGGAGACTTCTCTTTCTGGCACCGGAACCCTAGGCTGGGAGATCTGGTGTGGGGCTGGGGCCCCTTGCTCCCCAGAGGGAACCTCTACAGCAGAGGTTCCCTCCAGATTTTTGTCTGGCACACACGGGTATGGGACCAACTTTTTCCACGTCTCTACCCTCCCACCAATCTCCATGAGGCACTTGTTTAAATCCCTAGTTGCAGGACTTCCATTCAGCCAGATTTCAGTTGGTTCTGAATGATGCTTGTTCTGTAGTTTAGTTGTGACTTTGATGTGGTTATGGGAAGAGGTGTACTACATTTACTTACACCACCATCTTGACCAGAAGCTCACTGGATGTTTCTGAGTTTCTCTGTGGTGTTATTTAACTGTAAACCTAAAGTTAGGTCTAGAGCCATGGTTCTCCAAGTGTCATCTTCAGAGCAGCAGCAGCAGCATCTAGGGACTTGAGGGGGGAAAATGCAAAATTTTAGTCCTCAATACAGATATACTGAATTTAATTGAATTGTGAATAAAATTTAGGGGGTGAGGTCTAGCAACCTATGTTTTAACAGGACCTTCAGGGAATGCTAGTGCAACTAAAGTTTGAGGACCATTGGTCTAGATGTTTATTTAGGTTCAGATTAAATACTTTTTGGCAAGAATACTTTATAGTTAATGATGTAAATTTCAACTCACATCACATCAGGAGGCACATGTCACAAAGTCTCATTATTAATGGTCCTCAGTTTGATCTCTTGGCTAAGCTGGTAACCACTATCTTACCATTGTAGAGGTACATTTTCCCTTTGAATTAATAACAAATGTATGATAGATGTAATTTTTAAACCCAAAAAGAAAACTTTTAAAGAACTTACAAAATACATGTTTACTGGGAAAAAATTTCACATTGCAGAACATATATCATCTTGACACTCCTCAGAGATCTTTTATTCTTGGCCTGGTATATTTTCCCATAGGTTTTCTTTTTTATAGATAGTAATCTACAAGATTATCACTTTTAAACAGAAATAGAACAATGCTGTGGGTTTTTTTTTTTTTTTTTTGGCAGCTTATCGTTTAGTAAGATGTCTTAGACACGGTAAATACGATGTACTTGTATGATGTTGGTACACCATTTCCTGTGGACGACAGGGTTACACAGTTACAGCTCCTGCTTTTTTCATTAGTTTTACATTATGAGCATTTCCCCATTTCCTGGCTTCATATCCCAGCATGATAACACAACATAGTTTATTTAACCATTCCTTTTTGTTAAACTTTAAAGTTTCTTACAATATTTTCCGGTCACATAATGCCATGATGAGCATTTATGGGCACAGACTTCCAATTGCTTCCTAGAGTACTTGCTCAGAATTAAGTTACCTGAGCGTGAAGTTAAGAATATGTTTACGGCTCTTGATAATTATTGGTAAACTACTTAAGAAAAAGTTTGTACCAATTTACATCCTACCAACAGTGTCTAAGTTTCTGTCTCAACCATTTGCCATTGTTTAATGTTATTATTTCTTGAAAGTTTTGGCCAAATTGATTATGGACATGCAATTGCTTAATTTTTACTTCCTTGTTTGTCGGTGAGGTTGAACATTTTTTAATTAAAAAAATTTTATTTTTCAGTTACAGTTTACATTTAATTTTTTAATTAGCTTCAGGTGTACAGCACAGTGGTTAGATAATCATATACTTTACAAAGTGTTCCCCCAATATTTCCAGTTCCCACCTGTCACCACACATTGTTAGTACTATTTATTGACTGTATTTTCCATGCCGTGCTTCACATCTCCATTACTATCCTGTAACCAGAAATTTGGACTTCTTATCCCATCGTCACCTTTTTTCTCCCAGTCCCTCAAGCCCTGTCTACTCTGGCAGCCTTCAGTCTGTTCTATGTGTCTGTGTCTGTTTCAATTTCATTTGTTCATTAATTTTGCTCTTTAAATTCCACATACGAGTAAAGAGGTTGAACATTTTTAGGGTTTATTAGCTGTTTTCATTTAGTGGAAAGCCTGTTTAAGAAATCATCTCTTAATATATTGCTTAAGACTGATTGAGAGTGAAAACCCACTTCCGCTAGCCTAAGCCCATAGAGGCATACAACAGGTGAGTGCTGCAATGTCTCGAGGACCTGTCTTTGGTTCAAGGAAGGTTGACAGGTTAGGGCATAGACTCTTAGTCCTCATTCAAATCACAAGGAGAGGACGGTGGCCTGGCTGAGTCTGGTGCTCCGGCCTGGATCCGTCCAGAGAATGGGGAACAAAGCTGTGGGTCCACATGGCTGCTGTAGGCAGAGCCCTCTGTACAGGGGACGATGAGGTGGGAGAGCAGGCCAGCCATAGAAAACAGGAGAGCAATTCACAGAAAATCCCAAGGGCTGAAGACACAAAGCAGATGGTACTCCCCACAGCTCCAGAACTGATGCTACTTTTTTTTTATTTTTCAAAATCTGCATGTCGAACCTTTTGCACGTCCCTGACAGGAGAGGAGCCGACCGGTGAGCCCTTAGGGGCTGGCTGCCACTCACAACAGCATCCCTCAATTCTTTAAACCTTGTCAGAGCAGTGGAAGTTCAGCTCTCCTGGGTGTTAGGGCCATGATGTAAATGCCAAGATGAAGGGGGGGACCCAGAAGGGCATATGATTGAAAGGTGGTGGCAATTATTTCTTCTCCAAAGCAGTCCCTTCAAACTCCTTCCATAGCCTTCTTCCCACTTGCTTTGACTACTTTTGATGACACGCTAAGAGGATTTGTTCACTGGGAAAGCTGGGTAAAAGCCCTGCATATTCAGCTGCTTCTTTCACTACCTCTTGGGCAGCCACTAACATTTAAAAGAGGGAGAGTAGCTCCAACTTTAAGAAATAGTTTTTCCTTTCAATACTAGTCATGGATATACTGTTTTTAGATCTGTAAAAATTCTCCTTTAACTTCAAGACCTGTATTGGCTCTGGCATTATATACACAGTATATTCATAGTCTCTTAAACCCCTTAGGGACTTTAACAAGTGGGAAACAGAAGAAGCAGAAGCATTGGCCTAAATGGAATTCTGCTTAGGACTCTAAAAAATGAGAGTTCTGTGGCTACTATATAAAAACAGAATAGAATGGCTGGTGGAGGTTTGCTTGCATTCTCTCTAGTCCCTGTGTGGGCCCAGACCCCTCTCAGGAGCCTAACCTCAGATTACCTCAGTCATGCGCTCTCTGCCCATAGACCCCTAGATGCGCGTTCTGGACAAGCTGATGGTGGAGCAACTCAGCAGAGAGGATGGAGTGCCTGACCCACCTGCAGCAGCACTCAGACGTAGAGAAACATGACGGAGAGAAGCGACAGGTGAGAACCAGTGTCTGTCAGTCCCTAACTGGTGATTTACCTCACTTCACAATAATCAAAGGCTGAGATCTATCCTCAGAAACGGAAGCTGAGATCCCCTAAAAGCATTTGCATTACATAGCATGTTATTTGCATAGCTCTGAAATGAAGTGAATCAGAAAGAACCTGTAGTTCAGTTCATGTTTGTTGCTGAATTTGCCAGCAACAGGTGGAGACTGAAAAGTTCGTAGAACATGCTGGGGAAACGTGCTGTCTGCTCAAATCATTTCTGTGTGTTGTGTATTTATCAGGCTACTGCTCAGTTGAACAAGATTTGGTTCCTGCCCTGAGGGCACATGGTCTACTCAAGACCACAGACCTAACAGGAGCATTTGTGAGTGTGTGAAAGTTCATGCTCCTAAGTAGGCAGACACGCTTCATTGGGAGGAAGACTTGGGAAGTTTCAGTGTTTGAATTAAAGGGGCTCCATGTGACTCGATGAAGATTATCGACAGTGTCAGCCTGGGTATCAGGAGGCCTGGTGTGTGGAAGGCAGGAAGAGGAGCGTGTGTGGCATGGGTTACACACAACTTCGGGGCTTGTCAAGATGGTAACCTCAACTATCATAAGTAAAAAGTCCATTCTTGATGCTTTCATTCATACGCCACATATTAAATTCACCCAATAATTTTGTGTGTTTTTTAGCTGTCCTTTGTGGATGAATTAAAAACTTGGTGCATGTTAAAGATTCAGCATCTGGAACTGAAGCATTCTAGAGATTCTAGGGCTCCTAGGGCTAAATCCACACCATCTACTTGCAAGTCCTCTACAGGTAACCCACATGTCGAGAGAGAACTGTTCCATCCAAAAGTGATGACACCCCCAGATCTGGTTCCCTCCTGTCTCTGAAGATGGCCCATATGATGGAGCTGTGGAAAAACCGGATTGCAGAGTGAACTTCTAGGGGCAAACACCGGGTTTTGCTCATTACTATGTATATTCAGTTCCTAAATAGCAGTAAAGCACCCTATGTGAGTGTTTAAAAATATCTGAGTGAAGGAATAAAAGAATTGTTTTATCATTGATAGCGGTGCTTCAAGTACAGTGTCGATGGTGTCTGAGTAGGCCCCAGAGATGAGGGTTGGTGAATGGACATCCTCCTCCTCAGCAGCACCCTTGACTTTGTACTTCTTTCCCCTTTCCCCTCCAAGATTGGCCTCCTACCTTTACCCAGCTTTGTGAAACCTCTTTAAGTGCACTTCACACACTGAAGCTGCCTCACATGCTAGATAAGAGATGCTCCCAGCAAAGCATGTTTACCTAAGTCTCAGTGGTTAGCCCTTGAGTAATTTTGAAGATGTTCACATACTCAGTAAATAATTAGACTTCCATGGGGGATTTTCATACGTGAAGTGTTTCATGTTACCACAGACAGTCTCTGGAACTGTGGTTTTACCTTCTTTATGCTAATAAAAATGGGGAAAATCCTCGGAAAATTTGTCATGCTATGACTAGTTATGGAGCTTGGCCTGGAGCTCTTTCCACACTGGAGCTTGGGTCGAGGAACCAGTACCTGGGACAGTAGGGGTAAAGGGCCCAGAGGTCAGAGAACGAAGATGCTCATTCTCGTTGATAAATGTCCAGTTCTGTTTTGAGACATGTGGCGAGCTATGTCTCCTTAACAAACGGGAGATGGTTCCCAGAGCCTTCTAGGGTAGATGGAGACAGACTAAAGGAAAGACCAGCAACTTTTTTTTGGCTTAGACACTGTTACGGAAAATAATTCGGAAAATAATGACTCTGGCGTGATTGGGGTGATGGAGTGAGGCTTTATTACACTCGTGGACCCAGAGGAGGCAGTCTCCAAATTCTGGGCCCCATCCACCTTGGCTGAGCAGGGCTTTTATTGCTCTCTGGACGCCCTATCCTACGTGGCAGAAGTAGGAGGTACAGAAGCTGATGCAAAAATAACTCTAGGGTTGAGGTGTCCTTGAGGTGTCCTTATCAGAAGCTGGGTGTTCAGAAGCCAAAGCGGGAGTTAGCTGCTATGTTCAGAAGCCAAAAACGGGAGTTAGCTGCTACATTCCCCCCTTTGATGCTAAACAGCGCTAGTGTCTGTTTTAGCATCAACATAATACTCTGCATATTCTTCCTCGATTTGGGTGGGTTGCAGTCTCTGGTAATGGTGTCTCTGGAGGGTGAGGATTTTGCTGTTGCCTTTCTAGTAACTGTAGTCTCTATCTGTTGGACTAAAGTCCGAAGCAGGCATGGACTAACTGTAATAGCTAGGAACAATAATAATAATAAAGGGCTTATTACTGGGGCTAAAACTGAATACATGATAGATTGCCACCCAGGGGTGGATGCCCAAGGTTGGTCCTGGTTCTTAATCTTGTTCTGGATATCCTGGAGTTTGTGGATATTTTCTTCTACCCAAGCTGTGGGGGACCTGTACTCTGGTGAAACCGCATGGAATCTCCTCCCTCTGGCAAAGTTTATAATCATATAAAGGACAATGGATGAAGGTCTCATCTTCTTGTAACTACTTCAGGCTGGACATGGACGTCGTCTTACCTACCCTTGGGTCAGGGGTGCCCTGAAGGAAGGGGGGCGGTGCGGCACAGAGGGAGTCCTTCCTGTAAGGGGAAGGACTTTACAGAATCCTGGTCAGTTGGCAGTCACCAGGAAGTCACAGGCTTGGTGTCCAAAGGCTGGCATTACTGGACAGTTGGCATTCTGGTCAGGTCATATTCTGAAGGAGATAGATTTGAAAAGACAGTTGGAAGCACAATTAAATTATAACCACTAAATGACCAAGGCAGGGTCTTAGGTAAAGAAATGGCTTATCTGGAGGAAGGTACACAAGGCATGTTACACCTATCCAAAACTCTGGTGGCCCAGTATACCTCACTGGGGCTGAGGGGACTATATTGGGATTTCCCTCCTTTCAGATATCTGGGCCCTTTCTGTCCAAGCCATCAAGACCGAAAAGGGCAAATTAGTTCTAAAGTGAAGCCCACAGACTGCCCCAACCCTTCACCAACCCAACCACTTAGTTCAGCCAAACTGTTGAGTCTCATGGGGTGACGATGAAAATGGGCTTCTCAAGTGAGGCCTATATTGCAACCAGTCGCCCAGGTAATGAGGTCATAGGCATACGCCCTATGAAAACAGAAGAACACACAGGTTAATTCATACAACAATCCCCAAAACAGTCTCTGTGGCTGTGAGATGGTCTTTTGGGAAGACACTGAGTTGCAAGGTCCTTCCTGCCTGTAATTGTTCATCCTTGGTGACATTACAGACCCGGTTTCAACTTTCAAATGAAAGCAAACTTCCAAGACAGTTAGCTGTGCCATTCTGATGCCTGATACTGAGCTTTGTGATTTTCCTTAAATCAAAATTTTTCTCCTTAATATCACCCTCATTGTTATTACAGGGACTACTTTGGGTCCTGCTTTTAATTTTGACTGTTCATTTGCATAAACACACCAAGAGCAGCCTAGATCGATCACCTATGATCTTTAGCTTTGCTGGAACTCACACAGGGAACCCTTAGATTGACTTCTCAGTCTGCCCCTCAGGGCACAGAAGCAGAGCCACACATCTGCCATCTGGCTTCGCCTGTACCAGTCGTTGCACTCAAATCCTTGAGCCTTCCATTGTGCCTACAGGTTCCTTTTTAGCCATCTTTCAGGAAAGCAACCTTCGTTCCTTCCCTGGAAAGACTGGCACAAACCGCACAACCAACCAAAGTACCAGGCTTTTTCTTGTGGGCTTTCACTAGCTTTGGAAGTCAATCCCAGTTCCTCAGGGCTTTCTGGTGACAATCAGAACCCATACATACCTCCTTCAGGCGTGACATTCCAGTCAAAGTCTTGGCTAACAAAACCACTATTAACAACTAGTCTTACTGGTTTTACGCAAAGAGACCTTATGTCATCAATCACTCCATCAGAATGCCAAGTTCTGGAGGGATCAGGTAGGGAGAAAAATACAAACTGTGAAGGAAAATCCTTTTTCCTTCTAATATTACCAATTGCATCTCTATGCCTTATATATTCCATTACTAACTAACACTACATAATTCTTTTTCAAAACTTTCACTTTTCCATTTATCTGTAGTTTCACACAGACCTTCTGCAATGTTCACAAACTTTCTAATCTTTCTTTTTCCTTGTTCACTTTCCTACAGATTATGAAGTTTCAACCTTCCCTGGAATTCTCAATTTCCTTTTCAGAGCAGATACAGGGCTAAATCTGAAACAATACACAGGTAGAGGCATTCTCTTGCACCAATGCATCCATTTGTGCCTCGCAGAGACATGCTCTTTCACCTCAGACTGAAACACATCAGCTCCAAGTGACAAGGGCATTCTCCCCAACTGGTTACAGGCAACCTTAAATTAGGTCTTACAGATACAGGATTCTGCTCAGAAACAATTTCCTACTGAAACCATATTCCTATAATGCCAGAAAAAGTGCAGTTGAGGTTTCTTTTCTTCCAGGTTCAAAATTTTCACACCCTTTATACATATTCTTACACACCCAGATTTTTAACCATTATTTACTTTTAATCCTAGTTTCTTTCCCACACTGGGAAGGGCTATACTTAAACTTAGTACTCGGCAGCAAAAAATCTCTAGCACTACAGGTACCTTCCACTAAAAGTCCCTACATTTGCAGGCACATTTTGCAGTTTTCCTAAAGCTTAGACCTTGCAAACACCTTATCTCTGTTGAAGACCTTCAGAACCAGAGCCATCTGTGTCCTTGTCCAGCTAGGAGGCTGGTTACAGCATGTGAA
Source organism: Anoura caudifer (assembly GCA_004027475.1). Taxonomy (NCBI): domain Eukaryota; kingdom Metazoa; phylum Chordata; class Mammalia; order Chiroptera; family Phyllostomidae; genus Anoura; species Anoura caudifer. The sequence continues at coordinate 92 of PVKU01015438.1, read as the reverse complement.
CAGTCTCCTGTCCCAAGGTTAGCTTATCTGCCTCCTGTAGGAGGATTACTGTGGCTGCTATCGCCCTCAAGCAAGGGGGGGGGGGGGGGGGG